>JAOPHQ010005153.1:22500-145000 GCA_030340625.1 Merluccius polli
TTATTGAACAAGTTGAGAACAGCGGGGTGACGGGGGCGCACGCGGCTTTGAAAGGGAAAAAAAAGAAATGGCAGTATTCACACAAGAGTAGCAGGAAGTCGGGTCTGAGAGGCTTCAAATTAAATGTGTAAATCGGTTTCCCCTTGCTTTGATACCGCCGAGCACCACGCTCCATATTGATGTCGCTGGAATCATAAAGAATGGAAAATCAAAAAGGTGAGCGGGAAAGTGTGCCGGCTGCGTTTGATCTCAGCAGGCTCCCCAGATGTGAACATCCATGTTGTAACCACGCTGCACTTGCTCAATAGGGGCCTCATGCATTTCTACCCGCTCTTTTTAACCCCTCTTTCATGCCTCTCTACTTTTACCCGCTGCATTCTGGGAGCCGAGGACCGAAAAAGCTATTTCCTGGTGATTGAGTCATCCGACCCCTCCCTCCCCAAGGACGAGCGGCGTACACTTGTTTTTTTTTTTTTTTCCTGCCCGTTTCCGAATAATTCATCCGGCTAGCTGTTGCTTCTCTCGAGACGTCTCTACGTCATAATGTTTCTTTTTCCCCGGCTCCTAAACAAGGCAGCCGTCTTACGAGCCCTTTTCCCAGTGCAAGGAAAAGCTACAATGCTTCGGAGCGTGACGCGTCCGTTCGCCAGGCGCAGGGCGCAGAGCTGTGAGGCTGAGAAAAGGCTACCTGGAGCTCTGGGTAGAAGAAGAGGCCGGGGCTACCAGGGAGATATGGTGTATACAACGCTAGACTCAGCATGAAACCCCATTAAGTATCCGTAGGGATAACGCTCTTCTCCAGGCACACTGGAGCACAAATTAAAGCTAATTATATGAAACCCCCCCTCCACCCTCCACCCCCACCCCTTCTCCCTCTGAGCCTTTTTCAAGGTAATTTGTCCATCCATTGAGCGGAGAGCATGTGACTGCAAGCCTGCAGTCACACTGCAATTGTACCTCCGGAGCGGGTAAACCTATAGAGTTACGATGTCAAATTTAGCCTTCACGATTAAGCCGCGGACAATGCCGCCGTGGAATAAGCAGTCTTGTGGGTTGCGGGTCTGAGCGGGGGAGACGACGAGGGGGCCGGCGCTAGATTAAGTTTGAGGCCTGACCAGACCTTAACGCACACCTTAACACAAGGCAGCAGTTCCGCTGCACTCCAGACAGGAGTCGGGCTACACGGGAATATGGGAGTTGTCATTGTGATGTTTGTAACCCAGCACTCCGATAAGACGGCACATCGCGCAATGGGGAAATGCGCGGCAATGGCTCTTGTTGTGATGCTGGCCCCTGTCGGGCCTGCTGCTATTACTTTGATGAATGGATGAAAAGGAAATAAGCAGCAGATAGAACAAAAGAAAGAGATGGAGGAGAGGAAAAAAGGGGGGTGTAATTTAAAGAAACGACACAACGGACGGCCGGTGCCATTTAACGCACACTCGATCTGGAAAATAGACTTCAATGTCAGGCAAAAAAAAAAAAAAAAAAAAGCGAAACGAAAAAAAACCCAACCCAAATCAAGCCCTGGTTGCTCGCCGAATGCACGTGCATCGAGTGCGACACAAAGACGAGTGCGCGGGAGCAGCCTGTGTGCCCTGTCGCTCGCTCGCGACGGTTGAAGCAACAGACGCCGGCACTTAACAGACTGCTTCACGCTGGCTGATCTCCTGGGGCTGTGCTGATTACTGTGATTCTGAAATGACTGTCTTGATGAGCCGCGGAGAGAGAGAGAGAGAGAGAGAGAGAGAGAGAGAGAGAGAGAGAGAGAGAGAGAGAGAGAGAGAGAGAGAGAGAGAGAGAGAGAGAGAGAGAGAGAGAGAGAGAGAGAGAGAGAGAGAGAGAGAGAGACAGAGAAAAAGAGAGAGATTTACAACAGGAAGATGCAGCAGAATTGGGTCAGGCAGGGACAGAGAGAGACTTCTTCCCTTTCTTTTTGACTGAGATGGGTGAAGGGGACGGCAAGAAATTGGGAGAGCTGTTACCATTGTAGTAGCTTGGCAATGTGAAGCTTAAAGAAAGTTGAACAGGCGCCTGGTTTGACGCACGAGACACATGATGGTTAGGGCCCATCGAGGAGTCCTTTCTACAGTTTTATTTTTAGTTTAGGAACAGATAAGGGAAATGTGCAGTGACAGAACAGTGTTAAGAACAACTATCCATCTACGACTATGTTTTAAACTGCCCACATCATCAATTGCTTCTTTCCTGTCTGAAAATAGACCTGTTTCACAAGGCTCCATATTAGTTTTCTTGTACCATCGTTAATCTGTCACACACAATGCTTAGCACCATTCAGCTTTCATTATCTTTGACCTGAAATAGTTGACTGGCTCATCGCACTTTGCTACCCACTGATGAAAACTAGTGGGGAAACCAGGTCACATTGAAGTGTGTGTGTGTGTATGTGTGTGTGTGTGTGTGTATTTATGTATGTACTTATGTATGTAAAAGTCTTGTATTTCTGCCTCTTTGCACTAGACAGGTTTTCACAGGGGAAAAGAGGCCATGAGTGGAAGGCAATCAGGAAAAGTTAGGTTGAAAAACCCGTAGCCTGTTGACTTGTTCTTGAGGAAAATTAATTGTGCAGTTCATCATCGACTGCTTGAAGTGAGATTCATCACCATTCAGCAGCACAGTATTTTTCCCTTCCATCGCTCTCTCCCTCTTTCTGGCTTCTCACCCTTTCTGCACCTTTGAAACATTGCTGCTGTAAGAGAACCAGGCCATTATACTGTAACGCTAATGCAGGGTTTTATAGGCTAGGTCTGTGTGGGATAATGGTGGTACTTGTAGTGTGTGTGTGTGTGTGTGTGTGTGTGTGTGTGTGTGTGTGTGTGTGTGTGTGTGTGTGTGTGTGTGTGTGTGTGTGTGTGTGTGTGTGTGTGTGTGTGTGTGTGTGTGTGTGTGTACTTACATTTCTGAGGTCCAGTGTTCATCTGCGTGTGGGGGAGAAGCTGGAGGGAGAGGTCACCTGGCCCTGGCAGACAGGCCAGCATTTCACATAGACACTAATGCAACATGGGACACGCACTTCTCCTCACACTGCAGAGAGAGAGAGAGAGAGCGAGAGAGAGAGAGTTTGGAAAAGAGAGAGAGAGGTCAGTAGTCAGACATAACTGCAGGGCAGAACATGGAGCGAGGCGATACAGAGGGTCCAGACTAATCAGCTTGCTCGTCCCCCAGGGCCGGAGAGAGAGAGAGAGAGAGAGAGAGAGAGAGAGAGAGAGAAACATGGTTACCTTTTCAATTACAAAACACATTCGCACCTGCAGCGCCAGGTAAGGTGACACTCGACAGCAATAACAACTTCAATTAAACATCAAACAGCGGAGGTAAAAAGCGGGCAGACTGGGCCCCCCGGGGGGAGCCGGCTGCTCTTAAAGCCCACCGTGTCGCCCTGTAATGTTGAAGTTAGGTGGTCTGGCCCGGCCACTACCTGAGAGCTCTAGCAGAGCATGGAGGGAGGAAATTAATGACTCATGTACAATGGCACACTCGAGAGGCCCAGCGCTGACAAGTTAATAGCTCTTCAATTGATTGTGAAGCTCCCGGTAGACACCGGGGAGAGGAAGGGGAGAGGGGGGGGAGAGAGGCATACGGGGGGGGGGGGGGGCAGAGGGGGAGAGGGAGAGCTTTTATTTTGGGAAGGTGGAACCAAATCTATAGGGTCAGATTCAACCATTGCCATTGTACAGGGGAAAAAAACCCCAACTAAAAACAAAACAATTTACAAAAAATAAAAATAAAAGGGAATGAACAATTGTGCTAAGTGACTGCCACTTTGTGTAATAATAACCTGATGTAACGGCGCGAGCACAGAAAACCTGTGTTAGCCACGCTCCGCTTGGCTTAGTGCTGTATTCAAAACACCGCCGACCACTCGCTTAATCAGCACCCAGGAACAGTCAGGGAGCAAATTAAGTCGACGCAGTCCGCACCCTCCCCTTCACACCATCGGAAAAAACAACAACAACTAAAAAAAACAGCAGGAAGGAATATTTATATAAGTCTGTGTGTGTGTGTGTGTGTGTGTGTGTGTGTGTGTGTGTGTGTGTGTGTGTGTGTGTGTGTGTGTGTGTGTGTGTGTGTGTGTGTGTGTGTGTGTGTGTGTGTGTGTGTGTGTGTGTGTGTGTGTGCGCATGAGTCGGTGCCTATGAGGGAGGCAATTACCCACAAAACAACCTTGACATGCCTTGTCTGCCGCAGTGGGACGTCTTAAAAAGTGTCTGGCAACCCCCCCACTGTGGTAAAATAAGAGTGGAAGAAAGAGTGGCATGAGGGATAGAATAAAGCAGAGAACGAGAGAACGAGAGAGAGAGAGAGAGAGAGAGAGAGAGAGAGAGAGACGGTGTGCAGGTGGGGGTTTCGGTCAGTGCATGAAGTATAGATGAAGCGGCTCTCTTAAAAAAAAATAAAAAAAATAACACAGCAGCTCAAAAAGGTCAGGATGACAGCTAATTTAAATCCTCCCAGCGAGAGGTGAAAAACACACCGTCGTTTAATGAAGCCGCACCGCACCCACGGGAGACGCCACCGGATCACCGAGGGGGGGGGGGGAGGCACGGATGCAGGTCCGGTTTCCTCTAACCCCCACATCCTACTTATTTTTCCGTTCTATTTACCGTTTTTACGACTTAACATGAATACAGATACGTGTCGCTATGGGAGCGGGTAGCGGTGAGGCGCCTTGCTCTAGGTTACGCTTACGGGCATCGTGGCGGACATCGGGGTTTGAACCTGAACCCAGTAACTCTGGGGGCTGGGGGGTGTAACACCCTAGGAGGGCCTGGCCCACTTTCGCCCCCTCCTGGGTTTTGCACTCCTGGATTTAGAGCTCAGCCCTGCCCTGCCCTCCCTGGACTCGTCACTGCGTCACCGCGCCACTCGCGCCATGCTCTTTTCCTTTTTACGAGCTCTGGGGGATATTTTAGCCACGCAGCGCCTTGATGTCCTAAACCCGGCACCGCGATGACTCGTGGGAGATAGCGCTCCATCTCTTTGACGGCGGAGACGGTATGGAAGCTGTAGAATGACGCACACAAACGGTACATCAAATAGACACATCAGCGGTCTGCCAAAGGGCTTTAAAAGCAGCGGGGCTGGAAATGGAATGCGTGTGTGTGTGTGTGTGTGTGTGTGTGTGTGTGTGTGTGTGTGTGTGTGTGTGTGTGTGTGTGTGTGTGTGTGTGTGTGTGTGTGTGTGTGTGTGTGTGTATTTTTATGATATACATACACACACACTATCCGATTTTTGCGCGCACACACACACACACACACACACACACACACACACACACACACACACACACACACACACACACACACACACACACACACACACACACACACACACACACACACACACACACACACGACAAACTCGAGGCAGAAGCAGCTAGCAGCCCATCATCCCACCTGCTCCCGTCCTCCCCCACAGCGCCTGTGAATGTCAGAGAGCTGTGCTGCAGGGGCGCAGCAGCAAAGGTCAGCCTATGGTAATGCCCGGGCTCCCCCTCGCCTGGAGAGCAGGAAGTCAGACAGACGGAGGCCCGGAGTCCACCCCTCTCTCCCCCGCCAACACCGCCGCCGCTGCCGCAAATCAAACAGTGGCACACTGAACACATGCACACAGAGACCCACCACACACACGTATGGACACACAACACATGGATTATTTGTGTGCACACACGCACACAATTTGTGCACACAGCTCCTAACAAAAGGTGCCAGGGCCTGGACAGAGAGCAAGGTGGCCAAAGTTAGAAAGCATTTCTCTGCAGGGGTGGCTGACCAGGCTGCTATATTCAACCGAGTCTTAATTACCCTGTGATCAACAGGAAGGGGGTGGGGGGGGGGGGGGGGGGGGCTGGTCCTGCAGCCGGCCAGGCAGGTGTCTGTCCCAGTGGCTTGGTCACGCTTGTGATGAGTGGGTGGCAAGTGCTGTGTGTTACCCAAAACGACCCTGCCAAGCTCAGTATCTGGAGGGCAGGGTGTGGACCCCCCCCCCCCCCCCTCCTACCAGGAGTAGCATGGTGGCATCGTGCGTACAAAGACAAAGACACACACACACACACACACACCCCCCACAGGGAGGGTCGATCAGGGGGTGTGGGTACCCCGTGAATGGGCACGTCTTACTGGAAGTAAGCGGAAGTGTGCGTGAGTGCGTAGTGACTGTGTGTGGCGTTTCTTAATAGATGACGGATAAGAAGGCAGGAAGCAGACAACACAGGACTCCAGTGAGTGATGTGCTCTGGCTTATGTCATGTGTCAGACTGCTGCCATAAACGCTGACCTATATTTTCCTCTCGTTCTCAGTAGGGAAGGAGACACAGACAGACAGACAGACAGACAGACAGACAGACAGACAGACAGACAGACAGACAGACAGACAGACAGACAGACAGACAGACAGACAGACAGACAGTGCGAGCGAGAAGGGCATTGAAAGGAAGGGGAAAAAAAACTAGAAGAAAACGGTATGGAGCCATTTAGAAAATTATACCAGCCGACATTATTTATGTGCCAAAGGCTTTGATCACTACATCCTCCATGAGCTATTACGTAGACGTTTCGCCAAGCGTTTGGAAACCTATGGGGCTAATTGCATGGGAAGACATCCACACAAACACTCACTAGCGGTAATGTGAGTGGAAAATAAAAAGCTTCTGCAACAAAAATAAGCTCATTAAAGGAAGACGCACGCAAGAGCATTTGTGCTGGGGAGAAAGAAGGGAAAAAAGCAAGGTGAAAGAGTCTTGTTTAGTCGCTGGCTGGAGATTTACAACTACTCTAATTAGAAGAAACTCAAATTAGCAATAGTGGGGCCACTGTGTTGTGCGTTGCTTGTTCTGAGCAGAGAGCCACGCAGAGGGAGAGGAGCGGCGTTACTTAATTGCATGTTTACCCTCAGGTTCCGAGTCGAAAGATATGCTTGTTGAGTTACTTTACCGTCACATCGGCCGAGCATCGAATCAGCAAATCAGAAATAAAAGAGGGGGGAAAAAAATCAAGTGGCGAAACACTACCGGCCTACAAATGCAGAAACAGCCGTGAGCGTGGATGTGGCCATAATTAGGCCCACCCAGCTTTACAAACAAAAGTAGGATGAGACCAGGCTGTCCTCAAGCAGCCCACCGCCACCTCCACCACCACCACTACCATGCAGTAACGCGAGGTTACTTCGACCGCTCCACATAGGGGAACTACTCAATCACTACAGTGCTTCCTGGGGTGTGTCGAGGGAGGTGTGCTTTGGGACACCCTGTTTTTGCGGGGGGGGGGGGGGGGGGGGGGGGGGGGGGGCAGGGGGTGTAATGCACGCCTCATTAGCAGCAGAATGACAATTGTGCACTCGGAAGAAGAGGAGAGAATGGTTGTCATGAGAATGGCGGGGGGGGGGTGGGGGTGGGGGGGGCGGTAAACAGCACACAGCAAACAAGTCTACCCACAGCTAGAAACTCATCCCTCATATGCATCCAGTAGCACAGTGTCAGTCACCAGCACCTAATATTCCACACCCGGGACGTCAGAAATAAAACTGTCAACTGTCCTCACAGCAACTGCAGTGAAGAGTGATGTGGGGGGGGGGGATATATAATTGAGACCTCTTTCTTGTTTGTGTGTATGCGTGTTTGTTTTAAGGGGGGGGGGGCTTTGAGTAGCTTTGAAAGCTAAAGCAGATAAGTAGAAAGTTACTGGAGGTGAAAAGGTAGGTAGAGACAGTATGGCTGCTTCGGGTTATAGACTTGAGATTTCTGCAATATTAGTTCAGGAGTTGTAGAGGATAAGCAGTATACAAGCAAATGAAACCATGGGGCACTTAGGAGATCACTGGTTGTTAATAATAAGAAGCAGCTTTTAACAGTGGTGTTGACGACGGTTAAATCAGCACAGAAATTAGTTTGCCTTCCAACCGCCATGTGCTTGTTGTCTATATCATATGTGTATGTAGTGGCATTTAGTTTCCCATTTAGGGATTAATAAAGTTTAGCGGGGAAAAAAAACAACAACATCACAGTCTAAAACACCTTATCAAACCAGCCATTAGTTTTTTTAATCTTCGGTCTAGAATAACGTCCCGAGGTCGAGGAGGACTCGCCACATCGAGGAGATAATTGCCGCAGCACAAGCGGAGATGCGCGCGTGTGTACTTGAAGCGGTGTCCTGATCCGACCCCGCTGCCGGGGCCATGGTGTGTTCATTATCCCGCGCTGCACTTAAAGGCGTGCGAGGCGACGGCCAGCCGACCCGGGTGCTCGGGGTGTCTTTCAACTCTCTGGCTCGCTCTCCTTAACAGCCACTCAGGCCCACTCGGCCGCTCCACGCCTCGACATAAAATGCTGGCGCCCATAAACGCACAGGGGCGATGAGTCGGCGCTGTGTGCTGTTCATCGGGCGTGGGGGGGGGGGGGGGGTGGGTGGGTGGGTGATATATGGAAAAATGTGCTATCCGGATAGTCATGGGGGAATTTCATGCGACGCACTGATGTGTGTATATATATATATATATATATAGCACAACATGCGATGCTAATGAAATCCAGAATGTCATTCTAAACGAACGAGCTGGGTTTAAGGGCACATCCACTCCTCTCCGTGCATCTGAACCACATGACTGCAAATCACACCATGAGTCGAGATCTATGTTTCATGACACACCACTCAAAGGAGATGAAAAGGATGAGCAGCCACCCCCGTCCGAAGGGGTCAAGCTCCAGGAAGTGCAGACGGCCATGGCTACGGCGCGCTCCGTCAGGAAATGCCAAATGCCAGCAGCGCTGCGTAGCCGGCTGACAGACGTGTTTACCCCTAATAGAAGATGCAGTGTGACTGGACCTGCCATGGCAGAGGGGATTCTAAATGAAAGGCAGCACATTGATGATTTATTTACCCACATCCATCCAGAACAGACAGACACTAGCCTGACTCACAGTCTACACTCAGACAACATGACAGCCCTAAACCACAGGGGAGCGCTCTCGTGTGTGTGTGTGTGTGTGTGTGTGTGTGTGTGTGTGTGTGTGTGTGTGTGTGTGTGTGTGTGTGTGTGTGTGTGTGTGTGTGTGTGTGTGTTGAAGGAGCTGAAACGTCAAGATCTGCTCTGGCCTCGCTCCAATGTGTGTTTTGATGATTTACTGATCCTCGCTTGATTCGCCGCACCTCATTTCTGATTTACGCAAGCCACAATTCATGTTAATCTGTGCCTGCTCCGAGACCGTCTGTGATTTGGTTTCCGTGAAGAGGGGGGGGGGGGGGGCGCCCTCTGAGTGCTGCAATTAAAAAAACTCCCTACTCCCTACTTCCTGGCAGTCTGACTCCAAGTTGCCAAGCAGGGTGCACTGTGGGAATGACAGGTGACAGCAGAGCAGAGACTCAAAAAATGCATACAATCACACACACTTGCACAGACACACGCACGCACGCACACACGCACACAGTGTTCTTAGGTCCGCCATCAGATCATCACGTAGGGGAATGTGGAGGTATGTGGTCCAGCCACATGAAGAAGTCTTTCATGCAGCATGAGAGACATCAATGTTATCATCACTTAATCTATCACACTGACAACAATGGGCTGGGTCACATGCTGCGGTGTCACAGATGCCAGATTGCAGTGTTTTTTGGAACAGCGCTAAACAACAACAAGGCGGTGGTATGGCTCTGTCACGTAACAAGGCACAAGGCATATACTACCCTGGTGTGTGTGTGTGTGTGTGTGTGTGTGTGTGTGTGTGTGTGTGTGTGTGTGTGTGTGTGTGTGTGTGTGTGTGTGTGTGTGTGTGTGTGTGTGTGTGTGTGTGTGTGGTCTGCAGTTGCAGTGTGCATTGATTTTGCATAACTGTGGTAAAGCATGAGGGCAAACTGAAAAAAAGAAACTAAAACTAAACAAAAATAAACCAGCCTTTACACCCCCAGGAAAAACAAGGTATGTGTGCTGTGCACAGTCAAGAAGACCCATGCATACTCAAACCAGCCAACATAAGAAGCACGGGAGGACACATAAAAACTGGTCCCAGTGTCCAACGTGGACACAAAACAAAAAAGCAGGTTGGTGGCTACATGTGTGCCCTGGTCACCTGTCCTGCCATAAAGCCTGTAATCTGCACTTTAACGGCAGCGCAAACTAGAGTGCTCCGGCTCTCCTTCTAAACGGCGCGCCAGGCCGCGCGGCAAGGTTATTTCCCCGGTTGCTGTGGTGGAAATAAGTGATTGTACAGAACAGCAGCAGCAGCAGCAGCCGTGGCGGAGCTGGCGGGCGGGCGGCAGCGGTGAGCTGGAGCACGGAAGCATTGTTCCAGCTGGTGTGGAAAAAAATAGGGAAATGAAGATGGAGTGGTTTGATTTCATTTCAGAGCAGGTGCATCCATTTTAGCGCGCGTCCCCTCCACCCACCTTGCCGAAGTCAAAGAGCTTATCAGAAATTGGACACCCTGGTGACAAATTGAGCCTGCGATTAAAGCGGGAGAAGAGGAAAGCTTTGTTAAGTGCTGCTGATTGGGATCCCAGGCTCTCCACACAGACACACACACACACACACACACAGACACAAAATTATATGAGTGTGTATTTGTGTGAATGTGTGTGTGTGCATGTGAGGGATGTGTGCGTGTGTGCGTGTGTGTACACAACCAATAGCAGAGCTGACACCACGACCACCCCCCCTCCCCCAACTCTCCAGGTGTTCCCACGGCTTACATTTCTGCTCTGGGTACTCTCTCTCTCCGTCTCCGGCAAACAAACCCAAATCAATGCAGCTGTTCCTCTTCCTCTGTGGCAGCCACGCGCACTCAACCACAGGAAGAGATAAATCCCTGCTAATACCAGGCCAATCGTTCCCTTCCCCCAGCTGGGATAACGTCCCAACCCGAGAATTACCAGAACTTTCTCATTGACGTGTGTGTGCGTGTGCATGTGCGTGTGCGTGTGCATGTAATTCAAACTGAAAAAAAGAGTCTAAAGTGTGTTTGTCCCTGTCCGGGGCTAGGGCCGTTGACCCGGTATTGACTAGCCTGCGCCTGCTTGGGAGCGCCGTTGGGAGCGCCGCTGGCTGCAGCGCACCGCTGGCACGTCGAACCGTGCTGATTTAGGGCGAGAGGGGTCGAGGCTGGCAAAAAAAGAAGAAAAAAAAACGCCACTGCAGTGACTCTCCGTAAATCACTGTAAAAGGGCTTAACACACAGAAACAGCCACCGGCGATACACACGCCCTGCAACAGAGATTTATCAATTGTGCTGACCTCTCTCTCCCTCTCCATTTCTCTCCCCCCCGCCCCCCCCGGCTCACCCTCCGACAGTACAGGTATAGCCTAAATACACACAGGTGATACAAGACGAAGCACACCTATAAGAACTATGCCAGGTCACAGCTGCAGCTGTGTAATAAAAGGGTGGGACTTAAACAATCCACCCATTTCTTGTTTTTTTGTGCGTGTAATCGTAGGAGATGGTCTATAGTGGCCGTTTATTATTTTTCACCTGTTCAAGCGCTAGTCTGAAGTTCATGGACTACATTAACATTGTGCAGGATATGCATGTAAAAACAGTGGAGACATAATAGTGAGATGTTGATTTTGCTATGTCTACAGCTCTTTTCACAGGCAAACTTTTTTCTGGGTCCAATGTATTATACGTTATATGTTTATTCATGGAATGAGAGTATAAACATTTACAACTGAACCAGTTAAAAAAAATGAGGATGCATTAAAAAATATATTTATATAACACAGTCAAACAAAAAAGGGTCAAAAATCTAATTTCACATTAAATGGCATTTCTATCTCTCCATGCTGAAAACAGGTCGATCCATCTTGCTTGGTGTGTGTGTGTGTGTGTGTGTGTGTGTGTGTGTGTGTGTGTGTGTGTGTGTGTGTGTGTGTGTGTGTGTGTGTGTGTGTGTGTGTGTGTGTGTGTGTGTGTGTGTGTGTGTGTGTGTGTGTGTAAGCAAAGGGAAGGTCAAGCTCTCCACGGCAGCCCTGACATTCAGTCTGGCCTCGGGTGAAACCCAACCAGCCCCTCTCATATAAACAGACCGGCCCATGAATAAAAGAGCCCTTTATCTCCCGGACAGAGTTGTGTGAGATGTGCTTTCTTTGCCCCTGGCGACACAGAAGACATTTTTTCGGACTCTCTCTCTCTCTCTCTCTCTCTCTCTCTTTACTGTGTATATATGCGAATCTCTCCACCCCCGAGCCTAACCTCCACACGCGCACGCGCACACACACATACACACACACACCTTTAGGGCTCTGACTGAGCCAAGCCATGCAAACACAGGCCCAGCATGGCAAACATCTCACCTCTGTGTCTGCATGGGAATATCTCTTACTCTCAGGCTTGCACAGCAAACCTCACCTTCCATCTGTCTGTCTGTCCCCTTCTCTCTGTATCAGTCTCTCTGACGATGGTGATTAGCCTACTTACTGAATTTGTCCATGTAAAAGTAGCTCAGAATATTTAAATCTTTAACCCAAGCTAGCAGTGGATATAATCTAAACCAAGCTAACGATGTATAGGTATCATTTAAACTAAGCTAGTTATGTGTGTAAATAATCTAAATCAAGCTAGCTATATGTGGGTATCATTTAAACTAAGTTAGCTATGTGTGTAAATAATCTAAATCAAGCTAGCTATATGTGGGTATCATTCAAATTAAGCTAGCTATGTGTGTAAATAATCTAATTCAAGCTAGCTATCTGTGGCTATCATTAAAACTGAGTGAGCCACAGTGGAGCACTGTGACATTGAACACCTCATGATTGCACTTAGCAGCATATTTTGCAGCCCCCCAGTTCCTTTCAATAAGGACAGAGCCATCCATCAGCCCTGGACAACATGGACATCAGACACAGACAGATTACGCATGACACCTTTGAGCTAATGACAAATTAATGAGTCAAGAACAGTGACGACACCCCAACCAGAACACATGATCTTTGTTGTTTTTGTGTTCATTTTAAACTTTATTTTTACCAACTTTAAAACATTATTTTTACAATTACATTTGTTTTAAAGTATTTTGGTATACCTTTTCTGTTTCAATTGTTTTCATTTGTTGATGTATTTTGCTTAGTTTCAACATGTGAGTCCATCGTCCATCACAATACATAACCTTTAAATAAATGAATCCATAAATAAATGTATTAATTATTATCATAGAACTAGGGTTGAGAGTGTGCGGTATGGCCTAGCATGGGAGGAGCTATAGCACCTCACTTCCAGCACGCCAGGTGGGATTAGGGCTGGCCCTGACCCTATGTGACCCTGCAGCATTCCCATACTTAGCCCCGGGAGCGACCTTCAACAGGCGTGCTGGGGCTGATAGCAGAGCTCTCTGAAGAGCACAGCCTGCTACCTAACCGTGGGAGAAACTGCAGGGGAGGGGGAAGGTATTGAGAATGACTGGAATTGGTTGTTACAGACTTGAATAAGACACATATCCAATTAGAAGGGCAATGGACGATAAAATGGTGAATTAATGAGGTGAGCTGGGGATTGCTGTGCATGCTTACTAAGCCTTAGAAGGTAAAATGCAGGGTCAACATGAGGGGGCAAGGCTCAGAAAAAGAGCCATTAAGCACAAGCACATATCCCCACTACACATCCGCACTGTGCTATAAAGGCTGGCCTACTTTAGCTCCTTAGCGTTATCAATACCTTGCAAATGATCAATAACAATCTCAAAGAACTGGGTGGAAAGAACAAACTAGGGTGGATTTCTATCAATCTTAGGACTGAAAACAAAAAGACTATGTTAAAGTGTGTCGGATTGTAAGACACGAAACCGCATCGACTGTGGGACAATTGAAATGCCTACAGTCTGGGAGATAACCAATTAAAATCCTGCCAATGATGATGATGATGGCCTCAATGGAGTAGACCAAGGATCTGAGTGGAGATGGTCTTGAATAGGGCGCTCTGCATTTAATTTGCTAATCCATCAATCTAATTGTGCTCAGTAACAAAGAACAAGGAGAGTGGCCCGGCATTCAGGTGCACTAGAGCATGCTGCATATGTGGTTCTGTGTGGAGCCAGAGAGGCCATGGCCCTTGGCCTAAAAGCCCGGGCAAGGTAGAGTTGAATGGGTTCTGACTGGCTCAACAGAGGCAAGGCTAATCCCTTCAAGTCAAAAGAATTGTTTAACTGTGTTTGACTGATTAAACCAAACCTCCAATTCCTCTCTCTCTCCCCCTCTCCATGTCTCTCCCTCCCTCCCTCTCTCGCCCTCTTCCTCATCAGTTCACAGTGTGTGGGCGGCACAGAAGGACAGAGAGACAAACAACAGACGACTGTAAAGCAATCCAGTTTCAGGAAAACAGAGACAGCTTTTTTTTTTTTTTTGGTTTCAAGGTGCAATATTTAAAAATGCGCCATTACTCGAGTTTCTTGCTAACTGTCTGTGGCATCTAAAAAGGTCACAGAGCTCCAGAAAACGCCGATAGATATTCTATCGGCGTACCTTGGTGTGAGTCCACAGTACCTTGGTATGCATACTTCAAAACTGGCATGTAGATTATATTTTTTTAGTCTACACCTTCCTGGGAAAGGAAATGTAAGGCACCCCTCTCCGAGTGAAAGAGAGGATACCACAAGATTAACCCAGCTTCCTTTTATAGCCTCTGACAAGAGGTTAAATCACACATTACACTGCCTGAGATGCCTCCTCGTAATTAGATCAAGAATATTACTCTCTCCCTTTTCCCCTCGCAGACTGCGGCTGATCAAAGCCTAACGATGGTGTCTGTGCCACGGGCATCGCCGGCTGACTAAATCCCCCCATCGGGATGGCAATCTGTCAGAACCGCGAGAGCCACTAAACAGCACAGGACAGGAAGAGCACACTGGTGTCTGGCAATGGCACGCCGGCGCCAGTGACGTTCCCAGTAATGGTCTTTGAGACTTTCGTTGTCTGTCCCGGGTGTGCAAGACCATAAGGTCGTGTCTGTTTACATGTACACAGTCAGTTGACATGTTTAAAAGCCAGAGTAATCACGGTGACATTTGTCGGTTTCGATCGTGACAGCAAAACGTCACACTATAAAAAGAGAATAATTAAAATAAAAAAGGTACCGGCTCATTCCACTGGCAAAAACCCTCGCCACGAGCATGAGACCAGAGTAGAGTACATCAGAACCAAGCAAAGCAAATGTTTGGCTGCCACAGAGAAACACGACCCGGCCCCCTTGGGACCCAACGTGCACGAGCACTTTCATGTCCGTCTTTATAAATCAGTGCCCCTCCCCCCTCCTCTCATGCCTCAATCACATTCGTCCGGCAGCTCTTTAGAAGAGATTTTCTGAGTAATGCGCAAATGCTTATGCATCGCATGCAGTCGCATGATAAAGTTGACATTTTCCCCATCTAATTCAATGCTTCCTTTGTAAACAACCCTCCTGATTTATGTGGCGCACCAACACACATTCACATACACGCACAAAACACGCACAAACCACACGCATAATGGACAATTTCATCATTTGGCTCGGAGCTCGACAGACACGAACAAAGAAGGGAAATAGCAGGAGATACGCCAATCATTGATCGTTGAAAGATGTCCTACAAAAAGAGCGGCTACAAACCCGGAGACCTCCTCAGCCAGAGTGGAACCAACTGTGCATGGAGGGAGGATGGGGGGGGGGGGGGGGGGGGGGGCCTGTGACAACAGACTGTCAAGAGCTCTGACCCCTGCTAATCCCTGCAGAGGCCGCAGAGCACCAGCACAGGAAGCAAGCTGGCTATTCACAGGATGCACTCCAAACTCACTAGTATCACCCCGGGAGCCTTCCTTCAAACAGCCCTTCTGCCTCCACAAAGACCGGTTAGAAGTTCACTATTATTTGTTCAGAAATACAAAGAGTTGAATGACAACATATGCGCATTACGATAAGGGTTACCGCAACCGGCTCACCTTTACAGGTACTCGCCTGGGGGCCATTTTATTATTTGGCAGGTAAAACAATTCTGGGATACGTATTAAAACAAGAGCTTGGCCGAGAGCTTTTCACTCTGGCGTGTAAAAAGACAACATCCTAAAAGTGAATTTTGGACCCTGATATCTAATAGTTTATAATAAATCATTCAATATCTGGTTTTGTATTCTTTGCTCTGCTTTTTCTCAATTCTCCACTAAGGATACAAAAAAAACATTTACCATAGCTGTATATTTAGAGTCAGATACAGTCAGAATGTACCTTGGTATTTTGAGAGAGACGGTTGAACAAGAGAGGCCGTTACTTTAAGCAATCGGTCGATAGAGGAGCATGAACCCACCAATGTAACTCAACATATCAGTATCTATATTGGATGGTATTGGTCATTGTTTTGTGTAGAAACACACAAAAGGGATTGTAATGCGACAGCAAGGGAGGTGCGGGCAGTAACCCTGCAGTTTTAAATGCTACTTACGTCCGGTTGTGGCTTAGTCCAGTCCGCCTACCGAGTAGAACTATGAACTGTGATTAGAAGCAACATCTCCGCATCCAGAGTGAGTCCGCATCCACACACATTCCAGGAAACGCTGGCAGCTCTGGACAACAAATGCGTTGAAGCAGAGGAAGATGTAAACAACACAAGCTGGATGGAAAGAGAAAAATCACCACCACTGGTTTGTTTTTTTGTACTGCCTCCAAGTGTATTTCGTCCCAGTGTTTGAGCATGTGGTGCATAGGGGCTGCTGAAGCCCACAGGTCTATGTACAGAGGGCTCAGTCACAGGCCTGAGAAATGTTTGGACAACGTAGGTGTCAAACGCACTGCCTGGCCAGAATAACAATTCAACTGCAAAACAAAGAAAAAAGAAAAGAAAAAGACCTGGCTTCTTTCGAGTAGTAGTTCAAGGAAAGGGAACAGTGGCCTGCACTGATACCGAATGAACTTAAAAAGAACGCTGTGGTTGCTATCAGTAAGAGAAAAAAGAAAGCCTGGATTTGCTTCAAACGAGCATTGAATGACGTGCCAGAGATTAGCCTGTGAAGGTCACAGCCTTCGCCTATCCTTTCAAATGCTTTTCACAACACAACCCGCGGGCTCTTTCCAACAACAGGAAGAATGTCATCTGGCTACTTTTCAAGGCACGGAGATACCATTCACCGCGCTCAACAATGGCTGTTAACAGGACCGGAGGGTTAGGAAGTTATAAAGGCTCCCATTTAAGTGCGCCCTCTCCTCCAGCACACAGCGTGCATAGAAAGCAACACACCCACACACTGGGGCCTTGAGAAGTGCTGCAGCTGATGATAAAACAGAGGCGGTCACAGCGGAGCACCATGGCGATGACCGCTTGCCTCACGAGTGCTCCAAGCGCTTCCTCCTCCATCCCTGGTCAATGTGATGCAGCATAGTGAGGAGGAAGGATAGTGCAGTGGCTAGGCTGACTCCAAGCCCAATGGTTGCTGCTGGGTGCCATTGCCAATGTCCGCAGACTACCTGTAGGCACCCATGAGCAAGACCCTGACCCAAACCCATAACCCCCTACCTAAAGTGGGCTAAAGATGACAAATAGTAAATATGTCAACTTGCATTCCGAATAGGGCCTCTCATGGCCCCTGAAGCCACAGCCTTTTGAGGAATATGAGTTTCTGATCACTTCAAATCATGTGACATCCCAACTAGAGTCACAAAGGCAACGTAGACAACATATTATGGTGTTTTTATAGCAGGAAAAAAAAGTCACAAAGACGTGGATTTCCCAACATTATTTATGGAAAGTGGATTGAACGGGCTTATGGTATTACGGTGAACTTTGAAATGATTGTTGGCCGTTCTTTTGCTGTGGAAAAGTGAAATGGGCTCACAATTGAGTTAAATGTCATGTATTAAAAAAAGGTATAGGTAACCTTAAAATAGTACTATGGTTCGGCTCATGAACAATCATATCTATGGTACCACTAGATTATATCGCCTACTCTTAGCCTAGTTTTCAGAGAGCGGCTTCCCCCCCCCCCCCCCCCCCCCCCCCCTCGACTACAGCAAATTTTAAATCCTTTGCCAATTTAGCCTTAAACGTAAACCGTTTGAAATGTTAAAAATAAAGCCCAATTAGCCAACAGCATTTTACATCTCCTCGTGCTCTAATCCTCTAGCAGCTTAGCCTCATCTGATGCCCGTGCCAGCGATGACACTTTCAGCTCTCTCCATCCAATCCCACCACTCGATATGCCCTGTAGCTCTCCTGACACTTCACTGTGGTATTCCTCCGTCCAAACCACTGACCAGACTGAGCTAACAGCCTCTCTGTTGCCGAGTAATCTTACCCTGTACTATGTACGGTTGGGCATGGACATCGAAGTGGAAAAAAAACAACACGCAATAACCACAGACCTGCTGATGGAGTTTCAGGATTGCTCAGAACGATATGTGACTCGCCCTGGCCAACTTCTTATTACAGAGGGCTTGGTCCGGGGAGGGTCACTGATCCAATTGAAGTGGCCTTATCTGGTGCCATAAACAGATAACAATATCTACCCGGCTTCTCCGCTGTTCCTGGGAGATGGAGAGATGCATAAACAACCCTGCTGTCCCTGGTGTGTCCTGACAGCCCTGATCGCATACAGAGATGCAGAGGCTGGGCCTATAGGAGAGCACCGCACCTCTCCCGCTTCTCTCTGCCGCTGCTGTTCTGTTGGAAATCACCAGGAGACTGAGATTATCCTCTGATTAGCCCCGAGCTAAACATGGTGGCTTGGTAACGTGGGCTTGAGGCGCTCCCTAGCTCGCAGCCCTCTGCTTTGCTGATTACGCACACTTTCCAGCAACAGCAAGGATTTTTTTTTTTGTTGGTGGGTGGCGGAGGGGGGGGGGGGAGTGGAGTTGCCCTAATTGGACCTGCCGGCTAACATGCAAAACCCTGCAAAAAAAAACAACAACATGGCAAGGCAAACTAATACAAAGAGTAGCCTTGGGCTTCTCAGGGACAGTATAACAAAATCCTTGTGAGCGGACTAAATACCACGCAGCAGCAGACTGGCGAAGTAAGCCCTGCAAGCCAATCCCTTGTTCTGTAAGGTATCCAGAAGCGGCCCATGTCACAAACACCTGATCTGGATCCTGCGCCACACAGCATTCATTACCGCCTGACTGACCCCAGGGTCCTCCGCTTTGCCTTTTCTTTTTTTTTTAAGATAGCTTTATGTGACTTGTGACGCAGCCGAGCTACCCAAAGGCTAGCGAACACCTGTCTCCTTTCTGGAGAAACAAGACTTTTTACAGCTGAGGAGACACAGCATGGCCTGACAGCTCGTATCTCCGAGTGGTGGCCAGCTCTGCTTGGGGGAGCAGGAGCTGACAGCTGCACACTGGTGAATGGCGGAATGAATGGGGGGGACCTGGCACACAGACAGTGTACCTGTGAAATCCCTGCCATGCTGTCCAGCAGTGTGTGTGTGTGTGTGTGTGTGTGTGTGTGTGTGTGTGTGTGTGTGTGTGTGTGTGTGTGTGTGTGTGTGTGTGTGTGTGTGTGTGTGTGTGTGTGTGTGTGTGTGTGTGTGTTGAGCAGGGTAGTTTTACTCTGCAAACAGATGATATTTGCAAAAATGCAAGTCATGTAGAACAACGGGGTTGATAAAAATGAAATCTGCTGGGGTCAAAACATCCACAAACATCACCTGCAGGAGACTGTGAGAGGGTGAACTGCACTGGGTTGGCGAGAGTGCGTGGTTAAAACATTCCCAGTACCAAGTGAGGCCTGTAAACGGAAACTTGAAATGACTGGCTTTGAACACAACAAAACCGGTGCCAGCAAAGTGGATCATTTCAGCAAAGAAAATGATCACATCAAATAAATAAAAAAATGCCGGGCAGCAAAGCAATTTCACAGTAAAGTAAACAATCCCTGAGTCATAATTGTACCTAATCAATCTATTTTAATGAGCTCAGTGAATCCTAAACACCAACTGAAAACAAAAAGTACACTTGAGCTCTTTCGGTTTGTTCTTTGTACCTTGTGATCTGCTATTCCTAGCCCACAGCTATAGGAAACCTCCAAGAAAGTAAAGAACAGCTTTGATGTTGTACTGTTTATGCAGCGCTGTTTGAAATAGGCCGCTGGAAGACGGGGTATTGGGTTGACATACATTACATAGATAGAACGAACGATAGGAAGCATGATGGATAGACGATAGACACAGATGATCGACAGGACGACAGATATTATTCATCCCTGGGGGAATTGGGGAATAGCGTGGCATGGGGAACTTGAGCTGAGCTGCGTTCCATGGGGTTTTGCATGATGCCCTGAAGAGCCATCAGTCACCGCCGTGTTATACTATGTTATACTATGCATATTACAAGTAAAGATTAAGGTTGGTACATCGAAGGATGGGAATCGGCATATAATCTCTACATTTACATTCATTGGTTACAGTTCAATGACAACATTGAGGATGGTAGCACGGCACTATTTTAAGAAAAATAAGAAAAATAAATCTGCACATACACTTTCAGTTGAAAATGGCCACTTAGCCCTCACCACATTGCACATCAATACATTTACTCACGGTTGGCTATAACCCCATGACAAGAGCCTGAATCTATATGTGACTCATAAGTATGAACGGAATATCATTTTAAACCAGTAAAGTTACTATTTTTCTACAGCCTCAACATAGATATGCCAGTAGTTTTAACAATTAACTAGCTAGGGTTAGGCAAACAGTTATCTAACAGCTATATGTGGAAAAAGGTCTAATCTAAAATCCCTGGGTAAACCTTTTATGACACAGTCAGCTACCCGACAGTTAGCCCAAGGCAACGTCTTCGCACATGATGTGGAAACAGGAGATTTATAGGCCTTATAACCAAGATGACCCCCATATTGTTGGGAAGAATGGCACCGACATGTGACTGGATTCTTTCTACTCTGTGACACTTACAATTTAAGAGTCTGCTTTCCTCAGTCAACCACGTCTGAAATTAAATTGCCAACTCTCCAAATATGTATTATAAGTGTGCACTTTTAGGCAACCAAATGTCAAGTATGGTTGTTTTTTTTCTTAAAAGGTTAAGCAGCATTTGGGTACTGCACGGAAAAACGCACCACAACTCCCACTGTCACAACAGCGCCCACATCACGTAAAGACCTGGTTCAGACCATGACTAGTATTGTGAATGTGGCCCACTTTCTATCTCTACATTTCAATAAATGCCTTTCTAAAAAACATATTTCTAAAAAACATATTGCCAATCATAATCTTACCTTTCGGGAAATGACCCGCTCCAGTTGCAACAAAAGAACCAACAACACACACAGCACGGACCGACTAAGTCACACACACAACACACAGGCCCGTATAACACAGTAGGATGAAGTGGGACCACTAGTCCACGTCCCGAACTCAACGGTGAACCCCGACGCCGCGTCCACGTCCCCATCCGCTAGGGCGCAACGGGACTCCAACTACGAGCTTGCGGCGCGTCCGCGCAGACGGCGGACCCCCGACGGACCCGACGGTTAACACGGCGGACGGCCACGGCATCATCACCCTCACCCCCACCCACACCCCTCACCCCCCAAAACTACTCCCTGCACTCTCCCCCTGGTCGGGGTGGCGCGGCACACTTGGCACGGTGACGTCAATCTTTTGTTACCCCCTTTTTTTGAAAGCAGGTGGGAAGAATGACTTGCCTGAAATCATGCCACGGGGGGGGGGGGGGGGGGGGGGGGCATATAGTCTGGGTTTCATCCACACACAACCACCAAGAGAGAGGGCACACGACGATGATGAGGAGGAGGAGGATGAGGAGGATGAGGAGGATGCTGATGGTGAGGATGCTGATGGAAGAACATCAACCACCATGCCGGATCAACTTCACTATAACAGCCGTAGCACCATCATACAACAGCAGCTCAAAGACAATGCGTAACACCTACTTTGTAGCTGCCAATTTCCCCAAGGAAAAAGGCGGATTTCATCCCCAATAACAGCGGTCCTTAACACCGACCCATAGGAAACACAGCTGGCAACTTAAGTACATAAAAAACAACCATTATAACCCTATTTTAAACAAGACAGTGGAGCACAACTCCACTCAAAATCACATGCTACACACACACACACACAGGTTATGTATTCACCTGCTGAGCGTCCGGAAGAAGGGGAGGAAAATAAAAGAGGGATGTACTAGACCTGCCATGGGGGAGACACATGAAGTGTAGGTCCGACGCTTTGGGGAGGAGGGAAGGGGTGAGGGAGGGTGGGGGGAGGCTACCTGTCTAATGGCACACTAGTCAGGTCGCTGGCTAGCTAGCTACAGTTTTTCGTCGGTCTGAAACACACACACATACACACACACACAGTGTCTCCATTGTTGCCGTCCACACACTATTCACCATACTGTTCACCGACCAACCGACCGCCACCACTAACACCACCACCTCCACCCCTACCCTAGTATGCCGTAAAGGTGCCCACGGCCACACACACACCCACGTACTCTTACTTACTTTCCGTTTACCTCCGCGAAAGGCATCGCTTAGTTTGTCGTCATGGTTTATTTTCTTTTTAAAAAGGTACGGGATTTTTCTCCGCCGCTCCGCGTTGCCGAATCACTGCCGCTGCTGCTTGCTGCTGCTGCTGTCTGCGGCAGCAACTTCCGGAGCATGCGCACCAACCGGGGCTCGTTCCGGATGCACCGTCCTGCGCACTGCATCTTAAAGTTGCAATGTCAAATTTCAATGACGATATACGTTTATAAGAATGCTTTAAAAATTGTTTTTTTTTTATTGGGGATGTATATTTATTTATTTATTTTTTATATATATATTTATTTATTTATTTATTTTTTAAATACATCAAAAACCGCAGGTCTTTCACTTCGTCGCATTGTAACAGAACAGAGTTAATTGGGGGAGTAGGCTAATATGTTTCTAATAACTATCTTAAATAACTAGGCCTATAGTTTTTTTTGGTTTAATCTAAATGCCACAGCAAAAATGTATGTGGGCACTCATATATAATTACTTTGTTATTATCTTGTATTTTCTATTATCTATGTATCTTTACCATTGTTATAATTGGCAATGTCTAAGCACAGATGACCGTAAACATCCTCAATGAAATACCCATCGATACCTTCCAGATTATAGCAGTGGTGTTATATATTACTAGTATTTTATTGTTATTGTGCTATTTCCGTATTGCGGTATGAATCATAGATGAATTCAGCTGAGGAAAGGCCATGGTCAATACTGGTGTCACATGCTTTGTGATTTGATAAAAGGGTCTATTTGCGCTGCCTGGCGTGTACAGCTCTCTAATCAAAGACTTATATTTCTGTGACAACACAAATAAATGACTCCATTACAGCAGCCACCTCTCCGCTCACAGTATCGATGGCATTTCATAAGAAAGACAGATTGACAATAGTGCTCTGCTTCAGGTTTAGCTGCGCTGCTTGAAATGCGCTTCAATAGCTCTGCAATGTCCTATGAAATATTTCACATTTGTTTCTCAATAACACATGTAATAGGGACTTTTGATAACACGTACATATATACATTAATAATGACAACAATACTACTAGCACTACTACTACTACTACTACTAATCATAATAATAATAATATTAATAATAATAATAATACAAATATTTTTTTAAATAATAAAGTACAATAATAATAAAGTAGGCTAAAATTATATATCATTTCACGTTATTATAATAAAGTGAACAATAAATAAAACAATAAAAACATTCCCAAAATATAAAGCAAGAGAAAAGTTGTGTCTGATCCATTCAAAGCCAAAGGAATCCACCCCCCCCCCCCACACACACACACACACACACACACACACACACACACACACACGCACACACACACACACACACGCACACACACACACTCACACACGCGCGCGCGCACGCACGCACACACACACACACACACACAACACACACACACACACACACGTCCCTCTGATGACGCGTCGTATTAACAATACATCTCAGTCAAATTGGGCCTGTGCGGGTGAAAGGGAAGGAGGAAGCGGCGCGCGGTCTGAAAGCCCAATCACAGGCTGCGCTGCGAGGTCAGCAGGTGGCGGAGTATGGCGGCACCGGGCCCCATCAGGCAATAATATAGACTTAATGATGCAGGAGGGTGTGTTTCTCCATACCAAGAGGAGACGTCAATACGCCACGTTTTATGCACGCTGTTCCTAATTACGCCCTTTTTTAAATTCGCCCGGCTGACATGATTGATGATTTTCAAAAGAAGGGACGTATTGATCCATTTCACAGACAAGTCCTATCGATTGCGAGTCCGGAATGAATAAAAAAAAAAAAAAAAAAGGAAAAGTTTCTCATTCCCCCCTCCGTCCCCCCCCCCCCCTCCCCCCTCCCCCCTCCGTCTCCCCCCTACTGGGAGAGGAATTGTACAATCAGAGCACCGATGTGACCTACATGGGTAGTTTGGGGCGCTAAATCACCTCTTTTTAAAAGCCCTCTGATTAAAGCGTTGGCCCCCTGGGGACGACTGTGACACAGTCCTCATGTCATATCGTGTCACAGTTTGCAAAGAAGGAGGAAGAAGAAGAAGAAGAAGAAGAAGAAGAAGAAGAAGAAGAAGAAGAAGAAGAAGAAGAAGAAGAAGAAGAAGAAGAAGAAGAAGAAGAAGAAGAAGAAGAAGAAACTAACTTTTACAATATTGAGGTTTTTCTCTTGAGGTGATCAACAGACTGCATCGATCCATTTCAATCGTCTGCAAATCACCTTATCTATGTTTGTGTGTTGTCGGGAAACCTCTTGCAGCAGTCCAATATACCATCTCACTGTCTGCAGTCCTAAAGGATGAGCAGATGACATCATTCTTCAGTGAATGCTCCCCGTTTGACGTGTTCATGAGTCATCTTTATTGTTTTATTGACATGCCTGTTTATCCAAACGTGCAAGGGTTATTTTGCAAGTGAGGCTGTTGCCTTTTGGTACACAGTTATCAGCACCGGGGCTCAGGCCTAAGATGGAGATATGAGTGTTAAGGCTGCTTTGGAAATGTTTGGGTTGCAAATGCCTTGCTAAGGCTCGGGCATATTTAGAGAGCTGTGGTCTTGTGGATTTTTTTCTCTTTAAATCAATAAAATGCATTTCATCGTAATTAAGAGAGATTGAATGATGTTGACTGCCAAACAAAACTGTGAAAGCAAAGAGATCTTCCAACACACACACACACACACCTTAATTTTATTGGCAAACGCACTTAAAATGAAAAGTGGGCTGCATCTATGATTAAATGGGCTACAGGCAAAAACCTTTTGTCTGTGTGGTTTATTGAAAGAAAGGGCTCTTTTTTGAAAGGCAAAGTTAATGCAGTCATAGAATGAACTGTGGTGCACTCCCACATAAAATGGTCACGTAAAAGCCCTGCAGGAAAAAAGGCCTTGAATGGCTGAATTTGGCCCTGGTGTGCCCAATGTATGTGTACGTGAAAGTAAAAGGGAAACGAATGAAAGAAAGAGAAGAAAGCACGAAACAAAGAAGCAAATAAAGAAAAGAGGTTGTGTGGGAGGTTGAGGGAAAGTGAAACGCACAGATCTGATCCTCAAATATCCTTTTAGTTTTCCAGAGTTCAATTGGTTTTCTCTGGTCGAGGTTCTGCGGTAAGTGTCTGCTAAAAGCCGTGTTTTTGTGGCTTTGCCCCTCTCTGCAGTGCTTTCAGCCTTAGATGATGACAGATTGTGGGCTACCTGATATCCTTCATCATGCTCCCCAGTGGAGGTGTTTGTTCCGCCCTGAGCCAGTCCTGGAGGACTACAGCAAACAACCTGCGCTGTTTGATGGACTATACAGACACATCTGTTCTCCCCCGCAATACTATGGAAAGTGTAACAAACAACAACAACAACAACAAAAACAACAACAAAAACAACAGGAAACAGTATCCATCAGAAAACAGCATGCGTCATTTTTAACACACCAAAAACTTTAAAGATTAACTCTACAGAGTGTGTTGATTAATGTGATTTGTTTTTAAGGGTAAGGAAATGGGCTGCTTGATGGATGGCAAGTGTTTCTATGAATAGCAGGAAACCTTCTACCTGTTTGTTCCAGGTGGGATATTGCCTAAAGCACAAATGCACAACACATCCCCAACAACAGTGTCTAACCCCTCATGGGGCTCCAGTGGCTCCTGGGGTTTAGGAGAGTGTTAAGATGTGGGAATAGGGATGAGTCAGTGCCATAAAGCAATCGCAAAAAAGCCTTAAAGCAATTTCAGATCCTTTCTTTTTTTATAATACCGTTATAGCATTATAATTAACGCATTCCCTCGGAAATATAACAATCTTTGCAGTGTTTACACCGCTTACGATGATATCCAAGTATCAGCACCGCAGCGACCGGTCGCTAGGGGGCGGTAGATCCCCTAGCAACCGGTCGCTAGGGGGCGGTAGAATCCCCTAGCAACCGGTCGCTAGGGGGCGCTAGACCCCCAGCGACTAGCAACCGTCTCCACGCGGACCCTCTTGACTCCTCGGTCCCGCCAACATGTCTGCCTCCTGTGGATAACGCGGATGGAAAAACATGCCCCCTTAAACCGTAAACTTCAACACCACCAACAACAACAACAACAACAACAACATCATACCGTGATTTGAATGTTTCGCGACCCACCGGGAATGGCTTTCCGCGTGTGCAGCCGGGCCGTGAGGACCTGGGTCCGGGTCTCCGGGGGGTCCGGACCGGCTGGTGGCCGTGACGCGTCGCTGTGTCTCAGGACGGGTCAGTCTGCCTGGGATGATGGAGATACGATGGTTTTGGGGTTTTGTGGTGTTGCTGCGGGGTTTTTTTTTTAGATGGATGGCCAATTATTAAAAAATAAGCCACTGTAAAGATGAACCCTCAAATGTCTCGGCATACGTCATTGCAAATCACCGCTCCGCGGTCATATTGGGACATGGGACATATTGCATATGGGACATATTGATGGGACATATTGCAGCATTTATGCTTTCATTAACCATCCATCACCGTTGCATGTTGTTCATATATCCTTAGCATCCATACTATCCAAGCTATCAAAAGCAATCATTTTGTTTACCTTCAGGCAGTGAAGTGAGCTGTTGTTGTAGTTGATGTTGATGTTGATGATGATGATGATGATGATGATGATGATGATGTCTTCTTCCAGGCAGAGCAGCTCACGGCCGGCCGACGACTGGGTGTAGCTTCACCCCCGTCTGCTTCATCACCTCGGATGCATTTTTGAACAGACTGGCAAAAGGCAAAGTGGCAGAGCTGGATGACAGCGGATATCCCCACCCATGCTCGCTTCCCCCGGACGGCGGTAATAATCACAGCACTCAGCTTTCCACCTCCTGACACTTCACGCTCTGTGTACCCCCCCCCCCCCCCTCCACTGCCTTTTCCCAAATGCTGCTGCAGCCGCATTAAGTCTTTAATATCCCCCCCCCCCCCCCCCCCCCCCTCGACCTTCCCATTCAACACTTAACCTTACGTCTCTCCCGTTTCACTGTCGTCATCCTATTTTGTCTCTCAGGCAAACAGCTATCTCTGTTACTGAGACCGCCTGATCAGCCGGAAACCTCAAAGGTGTTGAAAGTGGCCGTAGTGGGCTCCCCCAACGCCGGGAAGTCCACTCTGTCCAACCAGCTGCTCGGCAGAAAGGTAATCCCAGCTCTCTCGGTCCCTACTGTCAACCCCACCCCCCCACCCCCCCACCCCCCCTCCGCACTATAAATATAATGTTGTAAAGTTGTGGATTTCTTCCCATAGGTCTTCGCCGTGTCCAACAAAGTGCACACGACTCGGTCGAAAACCCTCGGCGTGCTGACGGAGGATGACACACAGATAGTACGAGCTCGAGCCAAATGCGCTGTAATGTGAGCACTTTGACATCCATGCTTAGTTCTGCAGTGCTTTGTCACTCCATCGCTTCTTTTTGTATCCTCAGGTCCTACTAGACACACCCGGTCTCACCACTAAATCGAAGGTTAAAAGGTGATGCTCGTTTCATTGGGATTTTAATTCAGACAATAGCGCTGCGCAACCAGCTGTGGAATCAGACCGTAACAAACAGACAATCTCTGCATTCTCACAGACACAACCTGGAGATGTCCCTGCTGTCCGATCCCTGGAGTACCGTCAAGGAAGCCGACCTACGTAAGAGTTGGACCTCATAGTCTGCAGCCATTTTCTCAGTTTTACGTGTATGCAGACTGAGTGTTTACGTATGGACTCGCTTGTCGGAGGGGGCTTATGGTGGGGCTTGTGTTTTTATCTCCCCAGTGCTGGTCATGGTGGATGTGGCAGACAAATGGGCATGCGAAAAGCTGGACTTCGAGGTACTCAAGGTCCTGACTCAGCACCCCGAGGTCCCCGCCGTACTGGTTCTCAATAAGGTAGATTTCTCCTCACGAGTCACGACTTCAGAATAAAAGTTCAAAGTTCAATAACGGTTTCTATCCCAATTGCACTATATTCCAATAACTTCCAAATGCATTTGATCACAATACCATGGGCATTTATGGAAAATTAGTAATTGCACACATTTCATTACAAAACTTATTTGACATTGTCTTACCCCACTGCAGAGTAATGGTCAACAGTACAGAATCCCATGGAACAGATTTAAAATACCAACTTGACATGTCAATCAGTATCAAAAATATCTGCTTGTCTTTCTGCCGTTCAGACGGACCTGGTCAAGGACAAGAGCAAGCTGCTGGACGTCACGGCCCTGCTGACGTGTGGCGTGGTCAACGGCCAGAAGATGAAGGTCAGGAGTGCCGTCAGACAGCCGCGGGCCGGACGCAGGCCCCCCGTCGGTGACGCGCCACGACCGCCAACCGAGTCTGCCCCACCAGACGGCCAGCAGCCGGGGGCACTGAAGAGCCAGCAGGGCTGGCCACACTTCAGAGATGTCTTCATGGTCTCCTCTGTGGACCCGGAGGATGTGGGGACGCTGAAGGTGGGTGTGGCTGGTTGGGGTGGCAACAGGAGGAGGGATGATGTCATTACATTACAGCAGGGGTACTCCACAAGGCCATGATAGGGGAAGTGGCAGGCAGCCTCACTTTTATTTTGGACAGAATTATGAGAAACACTTTCATGGCATGTTACTGAAATCTGGTTTGATGATTACACAGTCAGTTGTGACAGCTGGTAAAATCAATTCACATAACTGTTGATTATTGGCAAATAATCTATTGTCTATATAATCTAGTATTGTCTATTAGACTTCTCTTCAGACAAACAAGACTCTTCCTTCATTAACATTTATTCAAAGTGTCTGATGGAATAAAAGGATTTTTTAATATAATTCAGATCGAGTTTTTTGTATGTGTTAATTAAACATTCAGGTCATTGAAGCGCAGGTAGGGGGTTAGGCACTTGTTCAAGGATGCAGGTAGGCTGCAGACATGGTGGAACCCGGTACCCTTCTACTGGAAGTCGAAACATATCTACATGTTTCAATCTATTGTTATTTTTTCCCCAACACAATGTGTTTTCTGTCTCTCTCTCTCTCTCAGCGGTACTTGGTGGTGGAGGCCAAGCCCGGACCCTGGGAGTACCACAGTGAGGTTCTGACCGACCAGACCCCAGAGGAGGTCTGTGTCAACATAGTCCGAGCGAAGCTGCTGGAGTACTTACATCAGGAAGTACCCTACACCATGACTCAGGTAACTAAACTAAGGCACATCAGTGCATTACATATTTGATAATAACATGTTTATGAATGCTTATTTCTACAGAAATGCATGGAAAGGGAAGTTGGTTTTGATACATTTTCTAAAATCAAAGCAGTTATTTATAGAATGTTCCTCACCTTACCTGTTTGGTAATTGAATACTTTCCTAACACTAAAGTATATCTATTTATGTATATTTATAATATATATAAATGTATATGTATTTATGTCCTCAGTCCATTGAGTTCTGGAGAGAAAATGAAAATGGAGAGCTGGATATTTCAGTGAAACTTCACGCCAAGAAAGAAGCACACATGGCAAGTATTTTCTATCCATTTTTGAGTAAAATAAAGTCTGTGTCTGGTAGATCAATTTTTCATCAACTTTTGTTTAAGAGAGTCTGTGTTGTTAACACAATACTTTTGCTATTGTTGTTACAGTTTAAAAGTAAAATACAATACAGATTTAAATTCATCTCATAGGTTTAACTTTTATAAAAACACACATTTCCTTTGGCCCCATCTTAGTAGAAAAACTGTCTAATTAATTAGACTACAGCCCCCATTTTAGTTGAATGCGGTTAATCAGTCAACACGAAGGTATTTGAGAAGGAGTTGGATTCATCTTTTGCTGTTGAGACCTGTTCTTGTGCTTTACTTTCCATTTGTTGGATACGTATGTCTCCCATATCTCCCATCCCTGGAACCATATGTTTTTCTTATTTCTTTTTATGTTTGTCCATCTTGTAAATATTTGAACATCCTCTCAAAATCATGCATATTTGATTTTGAAATTGTATCTGCTTCGGTGAAATCCCTAATGGACACAGCATTTAAACAAAGTCAATCTAAGACTTCTAAAACCATTCTGTAGCTTCCAAATAAAGCTGGGGATAGAAAATGGCCGTTGAGAAACCTTTTACGTTCAGCTTCAATAGTTGGATCTCAAAGTGCCTCAGGACAACTCATGTTGCCGATTTTAAAAATACATTTTGTTTTTGTAATAAAGTGTAACAAATATACACTACATTGAAGTGCACCCTACATACATGGTAATAAGTCAGGGTAATAATTAGTGGTGGGCCGTTATCGGCGTTAACGCGCTGCGATAACGCAAGACTCTTATCGCGCGATAAAAAAATTATCGCCGTTAATCCATTCTCAAAGTTGGGTTGGGAGCTGGGTCTATACCGGGTTTCCACCAAGGAAGGTAAGCGCCAAGGAATGGCTGCGCTGCGGAACGGCTGCGCTGCGGAACGGCTGCGCAGCCGCCCCCCGTCAACAATCGCGCACCTCTCCCCCAGGTAGCACCCGCATATTATGAATGCCTTCGACAGAATTCAAATGAGCCATTTTAATCTAGATTAATCTAGATTAATTCCAAGATTACAGTTAGATTAATCTAGATTAAAGAAATTAATCTATGCCCAACACTAGTAATAATATACAGGTTTATAATAATATCTTTGAAGTTAGGCTATTGAGTATAGAATATAAAATACTTTTTAGTAATCAATTGATTGTAACAATAAATTGTTGTTATCGCTATTATAATTAGACTATGACCAAAGACTTTGCCCCTCTAAACTGGATTGTCAGATTGTCATGTCATGCTGACATGGCTGTGTTGTCTCGTCTACAGAAGATGGTGATTGGCACCGCAGGTCAGATGGTGGCACGCATAGCCCGCGAGGCAGGAGAAGACATGAGCAGCCTCTTCCTGAAAGAGGTCAAACTCAGGCTGTCGGTCAAGCTGAAGGACTGAAGAGGGAGAGCGGTGTTGGAATAATTTAGAGATCGAGAAGAGATGTGGAATCCGACATCCTTGGATTGGAGAGACAACCTTCAGGGCTTCCTTTCTCCGCCAACAGACAGAATGTAAAACAGATTTTACAGATGTGTTATGTATTCTCATAAAACCACCCATTGTATTATACCCGATGAACTGGTTACATAATGAAACGCCTCTTAAGAAATTATGTGAGCCTATGTATATGTGTGAGGATATGCTGTAATTATTTGTTATGGAAGTTCAGTGGAATAAGTTAACCCTTATTAAATCATTTGCACTCAATAAAAACACATGCAATCGAAAACGTCTGGTCAGTCAGTATTAACTATTTATTTACATTCAATAATACATTTAGGAGGGGGAAAAGCATATAAATAAGGGCCTGGTGCAGTAGGCCTACTATGCACTGTTGAGAGAAGTATTTTTGCACTAACAGAGCGGATATAGCTGAGGTTAGTTTGTTGTGCTCACTCGAATATCCCTGATGCACCATCCCACCCTATTCCCCCCACACCACCACCTCCTCCTCATCCTCCTCTTCCTCCCCCTTGCTTTACTTTCGTCCACCGCCTTTGAAGTACAGCCATCCCCTCTCGGAGTCTCCTTTTTTATCCCTGTCGTCCCATTCGTTTTTTCCCCTCCTTATCCACCTTCATATCTCTCTCTCTCTCTCTCTCTCTCTCTCTCTCTCTCTCTCTCTCTCTCTCTCTCTCTCTCTCTCACTCACTCACTCACTCACTCACACTCTTTTTTTTTCTCTCTCTCCTTCCCTCTACTTCCTCAGCCTACCTCAGCCGCCCTCCCTGAGGAGGGAATTGTCTTCCCTTAATGGAATGCTAACCTGATGCTAAAAATGGGTCAGATAATGGTGATTAGATTCATCCGCCGCTCCCCCGGCGCTAACTCCGTCCAGAGCATCGTGACGAATAACTATTGGCCTGGAGGGAGGGAGGGAGGGAGGGAGGAGAGAGAGAGAGAGAGAGAGAGAGAGAGAGAGAGAGAGAGAGAGGGGGGGGGGGGGGGAGAGAGAGGGAGAGAGAGGGGCAGAGAGAGAGAGAGAGAGAGAGAGAGAGAGGGGAGAGAGAGAGAGAGAGAGAGAGAGAGAGAGAGGGGAGAGAGAGAGAGGGGGGAGAGAGAGGGGGAGAGAGAGAGAGGAGAGAGAGAGAGGGGGGGGAGAGAGAGAGGGAGAGAGAGAGAGAGAGAGGGGGGAGAGTCTCTCTGCTGCAGCTGCTCCCCAGTGATTAGACAGGCAGTTGCACAGTGAAGATCTTCACACAAGACAACATTTTATTAAACTGCTGCACACGGTTGCAGCTTACATGAAGCAGCGACTTAAAGCCAAGAAAGGCGTTTATTTAGCCTATAGCACAATGGCCATTCATACTGAGTTCATGGCTATTCAAAAGGGGAAAAAAAGCGTAAAGGATGTCCCATTAAAAAACAAAACAAAGACGCATTTATTTTAAAAAGTCAAGAATTTATTGGGGGTTTTTTCCTCATACATTTTTCAACTTTATTTCACTTACATAATGTCACACTGTTCATTTAGGCCTTAAACTTTTTTTTTTTTTTTGTGATGAATTAGGCCTACTGTTAACTCCACTTCAAGGCATCTTCTTCACAACGCTTCGTTGTCGTCCGTTATTGGAGCCAGAAGAGTTTGAGCGAAGGCAGAGGAACCCTTACCATTGCTAAAAACTCAGTAATGGTAACGGTTTCACTGCCTCCCTCCGTAGGTCCCGCCGCTCTGCGTGAGTTCAGTTCATTCCACGGCCCCCCCCCCCCCCCCCCCCCCCAGACGGAGAATGATACAATGGATAGTACATCATCTATACTGTAGTGTCTCTTTAATGAACTTACAGTATATGATGATATCCTGTCCAGGGCACAAGACCAACGTATTTGCTTTGCTTGCTTCCCCACGTGTCCTTTATTATGCCTACCCCTGGGAGGAAGACATAGGCCCTATATACGTAGTAATGCTTTCCACAGAGGCGCTTCATTGCTTCATACGTGTTCATGTTTTCCGTAGAGGCGCTTCAAAATACATCAAAACCATTTAGGCCCTAAAACCAATTTAAAAACATGGCAAAGTGTTCATTGCAATGATGAATAGCTCTATTTTCATTATGATCGTGTGCTGAAATTAAAATGGGAAATAGATCATAAAATAGAAAATAAACGCGGTTCAACTATTGTAAACCAATCAGATGACGGCGAGAAGACATAGAGAAATAGTGAACACACATTCTTACCTCGGTACGCTTGGTGCTCTGGAGGAAGACACCATGTCTGGGGGGGGGGGTTTCTTGACGGCCCATCCTTTGCAGCGTGCGCGCTTCCCTTTAGTCCCTGCGGACCCTAGAACTGGGCCCCTGGGGTTGGGGTCTTAAAGGCTCCTAGCTCATTAGCATATGATGATGAAATTTGGGCTGGTCCGAAGTAAAAGAGGGTTCAACCTTTCTTATCTGCTCCTGACCCGACAGTCCCACCCTTATTGCACCATAGCCGTGACCTTATTGCAGTTGACCATGGTTACACGGTCAACTGTGAGAATTTCACACACATATTTATTACTTGTACGCATATATAAGAAATGGAGGACGTTCATGACTTTTACTCTATTCCATTTTAAGAAGTGTATCATCTTTTCTTTAAGGCACATATTTAAGGCCCTCAGGACACTCCAAGAGAGAAGTTAGTCTATGCCTAAACTAGATTTTGATTATGTATTGCTGACCCTCATTTATTTAAATGAGCGGGCCTATTGTAGCTACAGCATATTGGTGCATAGGTAGTTGCCCTGCTTGAGTTAAACAAGTTTTGTTTTGCTAGGTGTGTTTGAACATCAACCAGGTGGCACAGTCTGCTTTTTATTTGCCACCACAGTTGTTCACTCGTTGCGCTGAATACAAAACTCACAATGTTGACAGTATTAATGTTGTACTGACACTATCAACTGATTAAAAAGGGCTGAAGTATGGCTGTTTGGAGAATAGACTTGTTATTGATCACATTTTTGTATCCATTTTCATTTCATGACACTTGTATTTGTCTCAGAACAGTATGAGATATATTCTCAGTATATTCTCAGAAACCATCAAGTGATTGTGTTTTATAGACTGTGGCTGAACTTTAATTATAACTCTAGTATTGAGAAAGGGGGAGTCACAAGAGAGATTGGCAAGCGTGGTGGCTTACTTGTCTGGTTTGGGCGGAGTACCTGTTAGGGTGTGAGTCGATGCCTGGTCAGTCACAGATAAAGATGGAGGTAGAACATTTTGGGTGGTTTGGTTTCCCTCCAAATCTTTATCTGGAGGCAAAATGTGTGTTTTCTTCTGTGAAAGATAAAGCCAGACGTTGCTTCATGTCCAAAGACACTTTTTTTCCAGTTGGTTTCTTCAAGTAATAAAAGAAATAACCTAACCTAACCTAAATTACCATTTAATATCTTCACATGGATGATCTAATTGATCATTATTGCCTAATGCCGTCATTGGACCATAATATTACAAGTGTCATTTGATTGTTGTAGTGTAGGTTAGGGAAAACGTCAGCCAAGAAAGTGTTTGATCTGCCTCTTTATTTTAAATATTATATATTCATTATTCCCACATCACAACATATTAGGCACGCATCATGCATCAGTAAATATGTCATGTAGGTCTAAATGGCTGCTATACTGTGTGCTATGCAACATGCTTTCATATTTATTGTAATTGTTTGACGTTCATTGAGTTAGTGAGTTTAAATACAAGTGAGATGTGATTTGATTCTAACTTCCCCTACTTTATTTGATAGCCGTCTAATTAATAGCAGTTGTTGTAGAAGTAAGGCATATTGTGGCATATAGGCATAGATGCCTGCCCTGCACTGCCACCTTGAGGTCCAAGATGGAAGTGCAGGGCAGGGATCAGACAAGTAACGACTTCAAAACTAAAAGAAAAGCTATAGGGGATGGTGAAAAAAAAAGTACAATGTTTAATTGCCATTGCCTAATAGCTAAATATTAAAAACTTGCCATATCATATTGTTTCGTTATATGCCTATACATGTATTTATTTTATACACCAAATAAGAATACATGAGATGATTTAACATTTATTCAAGGAAAGAACACAACACTACTTCATTGAACATGGATATTTAAATGTCAAATGAACACAGGCTGAAATCCCATGCTGAACTACTTTAACAGCAAACAGTCTAAATGTGTATTCTAGATATAAAGTTACTACATTTACTGTGGTTAAAGACACTGTTGTGATGGACAAAACCATGGATTCAGTCTGATGTTGAGAGTTAAGGCATAGGTCAACAATAACTGTTACATGTCAACAAATGAAAAAGCTGCCTTCACTTTGACAATCTAAATGTGGCAAGATGATTCGGAAAATAAAACTCAAATTTCAAGGGCATCCGCACCCATATCTCGTAATTATCTCTCGTTTCCATTACGTTTACAGTACAGCACTGTTATCCGAAAGCGACAGAACCGAGGCGAGGGTGGGTGGGGTCGGAGACGGTTACATACTAACAACACACGTGTGATAGGCTAAATAGACAAGTAGTGGTTTGGCACACAGTGCTTCTGTAAATCCCCCCTCCCCCATTGACAGGTGTGTGATGAGCATCAACCCTGGTCATGAGTTCACAAAAACTATACAAGATGCATGCAACACTACAACTCATGTTTCTGTTGGCTGAAATGGTCCAGTTCACTGCAGTAAGGTTTGGTACCAAAATATAATCGTAATATTTTAGTTTGGTAACAAACAACAAAACAAAATACAAAGTGTGTTCCTCTTGTCCGATGATCTGGGCAGTCGTACACCACTTTAATGCAAGGATATAAAATGTGACTTATGAATATACTGTATTACTGCATAACAGGCCTTTATCACAGAGGCGTAGTAGTAGGGGAAAACAACTGGTGTAGCTCATCAAGTGAATTATGGGTCTGTAGGAACGCCAGTTCCCATAAATAACGTCATGAGATACACCTGTGTTCGCCTCTATTATTACTATTACACCTCTGTGATAAGGGCCTATATTGCTGCTGCTGCTGCTGCTTCAGGCAGATCAAGACTTCACTCCCAAATCATAACCTGAAGATAAAGCCCACAGAAATAATGACCTCATCGCAGATTGTAACAGGAATTGCTTTCAACTTTGCATGTACTCCAAAGAAGAAAAAAACGATAACAGAATATGTAACCATATGAAACGATATATCTCTTAAAATAAAAAAATTACTTTTCTCTATAACAAATTCTAACATGTCTAAAAAAATACCTCACCTCCCAAGGAGGTTACTGTGAGTTACTTTGAGTATCCACAGAACAACCATCCACTCTCCATGAACAGTGAAATATATACAAATTACAATAAGTGAGAGGTTCAAACTGGCGTTGAAATGCAATTTAACAAGAAGAAAATCATAAGAAGACGAAAATCAATAGTGTAATAGAGATTCTGGGGGGGGGGGGGGGGGGGGACGCACAGAGGTGCTGGGTTTGGGCATTTTAAAGCTCAAAATGGGTATGTATATGTACTCTAGTAGTTGAGGTAATACCAGGAGGTGTGGGGGAACCTGAAGAGTCTAGTCTAGATTTCCTTATTAAGGCTAATTTGAACATTGTATGGCTTAACATGGCACACGGACTGGCGTCTGCGCCTCTCTGTGTGGACAAAACAAGCAAATCGAGGGTTAGCAGCGAGCGTAAGTGCCACCGGGTTAGTAGTACAAAGATTCACGTAGGATGCAAGACAAAAAACCACAATAAAAGACAAGTAAGGAAATCCATCTGGCTTGGGCACTTGAGTGATTGAACAGCACATCGGATTAAGGACAGGCTAATGCTATGACATACTTCAGACAATCATACCGCGCACACATACGGTGTTTCTCCAACGTGACGCGAATCGTAGTACAACAACAGAAGACAGAGATCTTTCTGGTTTGTACACGGTTTGGCTTCAGAGGTGTGCGTATACGCACTTGCGTCTGTTGGTGTGTTTGTTAGTATTCAGCGCTAAATATACTTAGTGCTTGGAATAAACTTGGACCCTCCACCAAGTCAAACACCAGGTATTTGAGAAATGTAGTGCCACATTAACTGGGCTTTTGACATTCATCAACCAACGTTTTGTCGACAATTAGGGACCTGTTCCCAGTCGTGAATTCATTAAAATTCACTCGAGAGGGAGGGTTACAGCTCAGTCCCAACCACAGTGTAGTTGATCTGTCCGCTATAAATCGTGATACTGAATAAATTGATAGATTTCAGGATCAGGTAGCTATGGACGCTCCTTGGTGAGGTAGGAGATACACATACCATGCTCTGGGGAGAGTAACATGTTCAAGGGGCTTGTTGAGTACTGTTAAAATCATTAGAACAAAAAGCAATTGAGCAAAAAACATGCAATGTCTGGTCCTTTAGAGAGAAGCCACCACGGGTTGTTTTCCACTTTTCAAATAAAATACAAATATTCGACATCTAGATATAAAACCTTTAGTTAGGTGGTGGTGGTCAAGTGTTTTCCTCGAGTGTTTCCTAAAGTCAAAGGCAGTACATAGAGAGAGAGAGTGTATAATACAGAAGTGTTGGAGAAGATAGAACAGTAGTAGTAGTAGTAGTAGGATGGCCATGCGAGGCAGACAGCATTTAGCAGGCTCCAGAGCTACAGCCTCATTAGTTGGTCGTCTGGCTCTTCTGACCGGTTAGCTGCTGGAGGAGAGGGATCTGTGGGGAGAAGAGTAGCAGAAACAGCCTGGATTAGATTTACACTGATTTTAATAGGATCATCGTAGTCATAGCGCTAGGTGCCACCTTGTGCACTCGGAAGACTACATTTGCCAATCTCTGTACTCTGTCTATCGGGTTCCTTTCTGAGCAGTCAATACTATGGTCCTGGTAAGTTTCTAAGCCATTTCCAACTCCACATTGAGTATGTAAGGTTATGTTATGTTACTATACATGGGAGTAGATAGAAGGATTAGCAGTTAATTAAAAAATGAATGAAATTACTTTAAAAGTAAATTCATCACTTTAGCAAAATAAATACAAAACAAAATAAATAAATGGTCATAATGTGAAGGTCAGGTCTAGCTCAACTTAGGGGTTTGATTCCCACTGTGAGAACGTATGGACTTGCTGTATTGTAAGACGCTTCGAATAGACGCGGCCAACGAATGGCATTCACTTCATTCATAACTCCTAATGACCAAAGTTCATTCAAACTTCATTCAATCTCGGAGGAAACCCCTGAGGAGGAGCCCTCCTTTACAATGGCGATGACAAGTTACAGATTAAAACACCGTTGGACACAGAAGGACGTCAGTAGCGGTACCTTGGTGAGGTCCACACCGGTGAGGGCGTTGACGGAGACGGGAAGCTCGGCCAGGAGCCGCGTCACCTCGCCGGTCACGCGGCTATTGTCTCCGCTCAGGATCACGATCTCGTTGGTCCTCGCCAGCGGCTGTGCTACCTTGCCTGCAATCTGAAAAATAAATGAGAACAGATTTTATTTTTACTTTTCTTTTCTGTTTTCTACTTAGAGTAGCCCACATTAAACGTTATCAATCGTCAAGGATTAATGGGATCATGCTGTTTATCCCATCCGTGTCTTTATATATTAAAAGACAAGACCGTGAACAGTCATATACTTTCAACGCAAAACAAATAAAAGGAAAAGGCACCGGTAATTTCATATTAATTAATTTCTACATAGCATGCAATGCCAAGCCCCTATCTAACACTGGGTCCCTACACTACCTATGCGTTATATGCTCCAGTGAGTCTGTAGCAGCTAATCCAATAGAAAGCATAGGTTGGCGGCGCTAGGTACCTTGGGCAGGGCCTCCAGCACCAGGGCGGTCTGGGCGGCCTCTCCGTACTGCAGGTAAGCTTCGGCCTTCAGCCTCATCTTCTCGGCCTCCGCCTTGCCCACCGCCTCGATGGAGCCGGCCTCCGCCTCTCCAATGCAGCGGATCTTCTCGGCCTCCGCCTGCGCCGTCAGCACCTTCCTCATCCTGGCGGGGAGGATCGGAGGAACACGTTTTGATACACAGTCATACATACACGCGTGCCTTGATAGCCCCCCCCCCCCCCCTTTGGCGTTGTAGCATCTGTGGTGGACGCGTCATGGGGAGGAGGATTAGCTGTTCAGGACTCCCAGCCGAAAGGTACCTCCACCCCTCCCCATCTTGCTCAAGTATGTGGGCATCGTTGACAGGAAGGCATCCTCGAGCAAGATGCCTAACCCCACCCCCCCGCCCCTAAACCTACCTGCTCCTTAATGACATTAAGGAGCACAAAGCACATACAGTGAATTCAGATCATTCAGGGGAAAGTATCTGAATTCACTGTAAGTCACCTTGGAGAAGACTGCTGTCTGCTAAAATGACCAAGTGGTCCAAACATAAGATCAGCACGCAGGCTTACTTGTATCCCTCGGCCAGCTGCTGAATCTTGTAGGCCTCGGCTTCAGCGGGCCGCTTGACGGTGGCAATGAGCTCCTTGTCCATGCGGACGACCTCCTTCTCCTCGATGGTGATCTGCTTCTTGCGCTGCACCACCTCAATCTCAATCTCCTCCAGCCGGATCTTCTGCTGCTCCTTGGCCGCCTGCAGCTCGTACGCCAGCTGGGCCTCAGCTTTCTGCCAGGACGGGAGGAAGAAGATGGTTTGATTGGTTGGTGTCGGGATTGTTTGACCCCAAGACCTATATCTGTATTCAGTGTCTAACCCCTACCTGCTTATCGTTATTAGTGACCTGTATCTGTATTCACTGTCTAACTTCTACCTGCTCCTTAATGACCTGTCTCTGTATTCACTGTCTAACCCCTATCTGCTCCTTAATGACCCGTGTCTGTATTCACTGTTTAACCCCTACCTGCTCCTTAATGACTTTTTGATGTATTCACTGTCTACATGAAAAAAGTTTGATGAGTTGGATAAAACCATCTACAAATACCTAAAGGTTTACGCACATATGTATTGCGTGACATTGAGTAATATTCGTACCTTTGTGTTGACCTCTTGGTTAAAAGCAGCCTTCTGCATTTCCAGCTCTCGTTTAGAGTCGGCCATCTTTGTGTCGGCTAGGAACTTGACATCCATCATTTCCTTCTTGCAGTCTGCTTCCTATTGAAAAAGTAAAGGAAGAAGCACAGTAAGATGGGGTAGGAAGCTCATTCACTATACCTTGGAGATTTACCATGCCAGAGCAAGCAGATTGATAGAACGACTGTTGGAGCGCAGCCCAATACTCTGACTTGTTGAGTGGTATCTGACTTGTTGAGTGGCTGGAATAAAGACTACAAATCCCATGTGTCCATCAGCTTGTTGAGTGGTTTTGGAGAGGAAAAAGTGTGAGACACATTGGTGGTTTGGATGAAATGTATCGCTGTTTGTTAAATGTTAGTTATTGTGATTGTGTCCATGTACATTTTGTCTTCCAATTCTGCAAATAATACATCTCGATGATTATTTGGTACAATTCAAATCATAGTACTTTCACACCTATGTGCTTATATCAATTATTTAAAAGTATAATATTTGGTTCATGTGGATCCTCCCCTGGTGATGCGTATATGACATTGGTTGTAACAGCACGTCCTCAGTTGTCCGCAGAAGCTCGCTGTGCTAACGTTAGCTCGCTGTGCTAATGTCTATCCTACCTTGATCCCAGCATCTCTCTCGGCCTCAGCTACTCCGATGTCGGCATCCCTCTGCACCGCTGCCGTCTGGGTCTTACCCAGGGAGCTCAGGTACTCCACCTTATCGTACACGTCCTGTCAGGGAGGGAGCAACACTCGTGAGCCACAGTGTGTGTGTAGAACAATCACTTTCCCTTCACATTCAATGTGTATTCGGATTGGGTCCAGGCTTAAACCCTCTCCGCATTATATATATATATATATATATATATATATATATATATATATATATATATATATATATATATATATGCGTGTGTGTATATGTATATCATTTTCTTAAGTATTTATTTTAGCCTTCTAGTTTTCTATTGCAAAGCGTCTTTGAGATACCTAATGAAAAGTGCACTAAATGTCCAATTTGTTATTATCATTATTTTTGCTAACAGTACTACAGCTAAGCCCCTGGATGGTTCCGGTGCCACACACCTTGATGGTGAAGCTGAGGATCTCGATGCCCATGCGGCCCACATCAGGGGAGGCCACCTCGCGCACCAGGCTGGCAAAGCGGTCTCGGTCCTGGTAGATCTGCTCCACGGTCAGGGTGCCTGGAAACACGGGGCGGTGAGGGTAAGCCATACTCTGGTGTCATCGGATCACTGCACATGCGTTTCTATGCAGCATACATTTTATAACAATCTGCAGTCATAAGTCATTTATTAAGCCTTTAGTTAATGATGAATTTATCATTAACAAAACATTAATTTATAAGCCTTTAGTTAATGATGAACAAATCTTTAGAAAAACATTAATTTAGAAGCCTTTAGTTAATGAGCTAATCATTAACAAAACATTAATATCCATTTGTAGATGATTAATGATTGCTATGTTAAAGGAGCCCTAGTTTACCATCCGATGTGATGTTGATTAGCCATTACAAGCCATGTCAAAACCTATCTTCTAGTGACATCACAAGTGGGAGTGTCCATCCAGCTATATGATGGATACTAGATCAGCCTACCAGTGTAAGTACAGTGGACTGTACCAACAGGTAGGCTGATCTAGTATCCATCATACATCTGGGTGGACACTTCCACTTGTGATGTCACTAGAGGGGCCCTTTAATACAGCACTTATTAATCATCTACAAATGTATATTAATGTTTTGTTAACAATTAGGTCACTGAACGTTATTACCGTTGTTACAAGCGTTTCTTGAAAAGCACGCTCGACTAAATTCTCTATTGAAATCCGTGCTGCTGGGTTCATTGAGCTGGCCTTTGGTTTTATCACCTGACCTTGCCTTGGGGTTTCAGATTTTAGTCCAAAAAATATGATTTGTTGTTATTATTATTTTATTCTTGCTATATAATTAAATAACAAGAATTGTTATTATTTTATTATGACGGTTATTGTTGTTATTATAATAAATGCCGGCTTCAGCGTTGTTTGTCATATTGTGGTTGTTATCGTTGTTGTTGTTGTTATAATAAATGGCGGCTTTACAATCATTTGTCATAATGTGGATGTTGTTATCATTGTTGTTGTTGTTGTTGTTGTTATTATTATAATAAATGGCTTCGCACCGAGGATGGAGCGCAGGTGGCCCTCCAGGGTCTGCAGGATGACGCTCTTGATCTCCGCCACCGTCTTCCCCAGGAACTGTTCACAGGCATAGCCCAGCAGCTCATTATCCGTCATCACCTTCACCTGAGGCACACAGCGGACACACACCCGTCAGTGGGCGGTACAGACACACACACACATACAGTAGTCCACACAAACACAGATAAACACAAACACAATACATACGCAGAGAATAATACACCCTGGCATGCACATTCACAAATTAAAACACGGTCGTCGCATGCTTACACTGGCTAGCATATGTATCTGGCGTCAACCGTTGACAGTGGAAAATTAGCTACGATATATATATATATATATATATAGATACACACATACATACATACACACACACATATATACACATACATACATATATATATACACATACATACATATATATACATATATATACATACACATATATATACGTATATACATATATATATGTATATATATATATGTATATAAATATATGTATATATATATATATATATGTATATATGTATATATATATATATATATATATATATATATATATATATATATACATATATATATATACATATACATACATATACATAAATATATAAATATAAATATAAATATATACATACATGCATACATACATATATATACTGTATATACACATACATATGTGTGTATGCATGTACATAGATGTATGTATATCTTAAATATTGGAGGGCTTTACAGTATATCTTAAATGTAATATCTGTATATGAGCCTCATGAATATTTGTATATTGCGTGCCAAGGTGTAGCAAGCATTGAAATGAACACATTTTAAATGTGTCTTATGCCTGTTAATATGGAGTTAAGTTCTTGGATTTAAACAACTTTAAAATATGACTATAAAGTGTTTCAGCTGCTTTGGACGTCTTCTTATTAGCTAATACTCTATACCGTTGTAATACTGTAATACTGTATAATGTTGTCTGTTGTATGTTTTGGTAAAGGAGGAACAGGGAGAAGAACAAATATTTAAATATGGAATGGCGGTGATCTGCTGAAAGGTCACATCACAAAGACCTGCTATTCAACCAAAATAAGACACCAGCATTAAAATGAAGAAAAACACAAACATTCAATGTGGAAAAAGTCATTCTAAGGGAGATGCCTCAACATCTATCTTGATCCCCCACCCTCCTTCCCCACAAGATCTCAGTTAATCAAAAGTGATCCTAAACAGTATGGCGAGAGGAAGGAGAGAGGCTCCTGGTTTCTGTCCTTCACAGCAAGCTGAAAAAGAGGGGGGGGGGGCATGGGGGAAGACGTGCACTTGCACTAGGAAACACGTGCACTGCTGCACACGCACACACACACACAAATGGCAAAAGGAATGAGGGATGACAATGGCGGTCATTCAGCGGTAAATAATTTGGTGGGGGGGGGGGGAAGCCATCCACACGTCACAACCAACCACCACACTACACAACGTCCAGAGGGTGAGGGGTGGGCTCTGCATGCAGTAGTCGTTCTGATGCCTTTTTCCACCACCTCACCTGATGACCCTCTGACCCTACTTAGCCCTGCCTCTTCCTCCATTTTTCAGCCAGTTCCCGCCACTTGTTTAGTTAGTTTATTATTATTATTATTATTATTATTATTATTATTATTATTATTAACATTAACAATACCCAGAAGATAGTACAGGAAATCGTAGGAAGACGTGATGGCATTGAATCTGGTCCCCATCAGTATTTCCTGGAGGTCCATGAACCTCTGTATGTGGTCAAAGGTATTTTTTTTGCCAGTAGGCTTTCAATTGTGCGTTACCATTTCAACCTATGTAATGGAAACCACAGCATTCTAATGTAATCAATGGTATACTCATTATGTGAATGAATCATATGGCGGTTTGAAACTATCTTTAAATGTTTACTTTAAACAAATGGGGGGCTTGTTAAGCCACCAGTGGCCCCCTGATTTAAAACAAAAACAAAACAGCCGTTACCATGGAAACAATCTACAATGGCATTGGCTTAGGTGGGACCAATCATGTGGCGGCTTGGTAACTCATCCTAAAGCCTGGCCAGGCGGAGGGGAGAGGCGTGAACATTGAGTCAAGACCCTGACAGTGGATTCATTGTGAATGTGCGTGTGAGAGGGGGGACACAGTAGAGAGGGTTACTGGTATGGGAACAGGCTTTAAAAAAACAAGGAAGGGCATGTAAACAGACCTAAAACAGACAGCAAGGGCGTCCACAACACGTTACAGACAAACACATACAGATATAAGCCTTGAAAACATTTCAGTTGATAAAAGTAGCCCCATTAAAACCTTTTTTCTGGTAACAGATAAACACAAGCAGCCAAACACAGACATTGTTCAACCAACCAAACAAACAACAAATATATTCATAAATAAATAACAAAATGAATGAATAAAATAACAAGAAAAATGTACAATAAATAAAGTTCAAAGAAAAAATACATGAAGATGTAAACATGTTTTGGAAATGCAATTGATATATACATTTTTACCAAAATCCCTTATCAGTGTTTTTCTTTTGTCTATAGTTGAAATGTGATGAAATCCTGGATGTGGGTAAAGAAGCCCTGAAAGCTGTAATAAAGCAGGGTCAACACTTCAGAGCAGCTTGGCACTGGGCCCTCCACTTAATGCTGCTGGTGGTGGTCTGGCTACCATTAAAATCATCAGAATAACAAGTATACATCTTTGGCACAATTTCTAAGTTGTGTAATGCTGTATCCAATTAATTAAAAGATACCCCAGAGTTGTCTCGAATGTGTGTGGAAAATGAGGCCAGTAAAAACAAATGCAAATGTAATATACACAAAAAGCAAGCATCAAAAGTCTTCCCATCGGACATAGCCCATAAAAAAGGAATAAAAACAGCGACTGAATGGGGCGCGTTGAGTGAATGCAATGTATGCAAGCGAAAATGAGCATTAGGCGTGGGCGGGAGGAGGGAGGAAGGGGGAGGTTGGGAGTGGAGTCTGGCCTTGAGAGTTGAGAGAGGCATTCCCAGAGAGCGTGGGTTTGGATTTACCTGTGCCACCCCCGTGACTGTAATAGCTACCCCCTCGGCTGTCTCTACATCATCACACTTGGGCTGCAGGGTCATAATCTCAAGGGTTATCCTGTGAAGAATGTGGAAAACAAAAATAAAAATAAAAATTGGCAATGTTCAGAGGACGGAAAAGCAAATGAAAGAGAGAAAGAGAGGGAGAGAGAGAGAGAGAGAGAGAGAGATCGAGAGGGAGAGGAGGCAACCAGGACACGAGAAAATAAAAAATAAAAAATAAAATGGCCCCTGGAAAGACATTGGTTCCCTTGGCAACGAAGATGAATGAACCACTTTTTCACACAATTGTATACAGGGGCTAAATAATCTAAAAGTAGTAATAGTACTAATAATATTAATATTAGGCTACTAATATAATATAAATAATGTAATGTATCATATTTATTTTTTATTTTAATTAACTTTTTTTAAATGTTGAATTGTTGTTATTTAATTGAAGCCCAGTTATCATTTGAACTTAGTTGCCAAGAAAAGCCAGGTAAGAGTTTTAGTGAAGTGAAGCCCAGGTTAAAGACAGCCGACTCTCTCTCTGTCTCTCCACTGCAGTGAAAGAAAGGAAGATGAAGGAGGGAGAGGACGGGGAAGGAAAAAACACACACAGACAACATTAGTTTTGTTAGTTCAACCAAAGTTTCCCTCTGTCTCCCTGTGTGTTTCACCACATCGCTACCCTGCCTGAACCCCCTGTGGTAGTGGCGGTTTTGGGGGTTTGTTTGTTGTTTCCTTTTGACTTTTTGCAATGAATTACCTGAGCCACCCCTGTCACATCCAAGGGAACACCCTCCGAAGTTTCGATATTCTCACAGCGACAGAGGATGGTCATAACCTCCAGTGACATTCTACGCAGGCAGGCAGGCGGGAGGCGGTCGCGAGGGGGGGGGGGAGGAGGAGGAAGGGGCGAAGGGGGAGGCAGGATAGCAGAAGGCACAAAAAAGTAAGTTGGACAACAACTGTTAGGCAAGTCAGTAACCAAGGTTAAAAGTCAAGAGGTGGGAGGGGGCGGGTGAGATACGTGTTTTTACTGTGCGCTCTACCGGCACTGGGCCAACTGTTATTGCTGAAGAGTACCTTTCTAAATGCTAAGCTAAAGCTGAAACCAAGCTTGTACTTGTCAGTGCTGAGGCTGGATCAAACTGGACAAAGAGTGACATAGATAACAAAAATATATAATGATTGACAGATATGAACTACATTCCTGTCCTGCCTTGAGGTGCAAAAATAATAACAACAAAGTCTGAAATAACAGGCTGTCTCCTTATTGTCGACAGCTTTATCTTCTTTGGTAGATATTATTTCTTTGTTTGTCTGTTTACGTGACAAGTGACAGGTAGGAGGACACACCGGCCAAGGTGGGATACGATGACAAACACTGACTGGCTCCGATATTACATCAGCAGGCTTTCAGTGTGTCTCACACACACACACACACACACACGCACACGCACACGCACGTGTGCACACCCCAAGTGGAATTGGATCAATGACTCATGGGTTGGACATTAACATGATTACTGCACCCCAAGCAGGAACAGACAGTGTTGTTATGCTGTACAGCCCCCAGGCCTAATGCACACACATACAAAAGGCTTTTATCTAGAGTGGCTAAGACCCTCATCTCTGGAGCACAGCAACCGACAAGCCTACGCTGTATTGTGCACATTACAACAGGGGCAAATTGACACAGCATGGCATAATTTTGAGTGACTCGAAATAGGCACAAAAACCTAGAAGAAGGGAACCCCTTGGGGTCGGCCTTGTCGGCAAGCGCTAATGCTAATGGTACATGCTAGCTAGGATACAGGGCTCCAGCCCGGTGGTAACTCTATCTCTGAGAGGAATGCTTCCACGCTGCGTCCTAGCAACTACACAATGACCAGCTTCTATGGGAAATGGGTTACCAAACAGGGACACAGAGAGAGGGGTTAAGTCAGACAGTGTGGGATCACCACAAAGCAAAGCTGGTTAGCAAGGAAAGAGGAACCAGAAACAAGAGCCACAAGAGAAACTGCACAAAAAAATAAGACAGGAGTGGCAATTTGTTAGTTGTCATTTGTTTGTTTTTACAATAGAGAAAATCAATAAAGAGTTTGTAATAATATCAGACTTATAATTCGCAACTTTACAACTTTCTAGTGATGTTGAATCTTATCTAGAAGTTATGTAATTAACACATGTTAACAATCTAGTCTACAATACATTTCAATGATATCAAACCCAGATTCATCCCGTGTTTCCTACTTTCAGAGAGAGAGCTTCAGCCATATCCCTCATTTAAATAAGAACACTATACAAATAACAAGCCGAACACCGATATGGAATACATGCTAATGCTAATAGCTAAGGATAAAGACGGGGTAACTGTGTCATGTAAGTGAGTATGTTATATAAATTATTCAACTGTCATTTTCAACTCTATCAAACCGGTTATCATGAGCAGCATTGTCTGTTAATCTTTCTGACATCTTAGCTCTGTCTCTCCAAGCAAGAGCTCATGATGACTGTGTATGTTTGGTATGTAAACATTAGCTTGAAATATTGAAAGCAAAAGCAAAGCAATACATTGCTTGGCGCTATTAACTACTTTGCAACGTAAGAAAAAAACATGCTGCCTCTATGAATATACTTCACTTTTAAAAATTCACGTCAACTCTGGGTAAACGTAGCATCGTAGCCTTCTCTCAATGAGAGGAGGAGGGGCGACAGGTGATTATCTTACCTCTGGACGTCGGAGACAAGCCACCAGGCCCATGCCCAGCCCCCCACCATGTACGTCTTGTGATCCCAGCAACCACCTGTAGGGGTCAAAGCATGAACATCACACTCTTGTCACTGCCACCCTGACCCTGCCCTCAAAAACGCACAATCGAACGGCACTAGGCAGGATGTATATTGGACAGTATATGGGCTTGTCTAGCTTGAGTACAACATTAACCTTGTCAGCGTTAGGGGCTTTGATTTGCAGTGGGGACACCTGTGCTAATATATTATGTATGCACTCGTGATATTGTAAGATGCTATGGATGAAACCATCCAGCAAATGACAGGCATATCCGGTTTAGATTTGGTTTGCGTCACTCAAATAAAATCCATATTTTCCCCACAGTCTCCACCACAAGAGGGAAGTGGAGTCTGCCTTCTGCATTGTATTCGCACGAACAGACGACATGGCTGTATTTTCCTCTGTTCTGTCTCTTGAGGACAGAAGAGACAGAACAGAGTCATGACGGATAGACCATTAAAAATAATGGATCTATTCTGGCAAATCAGGCTTTGGTATATACATGACTTTCTCGTTTTTATTTGCCATGCATATCCTGTTCAACAAAGGAAAGGCAAAAAGCTCCATAATTGTTGCTTCTCTGCAATAGTGGATCCATGTTAAACAGCTATCCAACCAGCATAGATTACCGGTATCTGTGCCCGTTTCAATGGTTACACTAGCAATCAAATGTAGACCTATTGGTAAACAACAAACAAACGAGGATTACAACATGCGCTCATGTTATAATCCTTGTTTGTTCTGATTCTTTGCTCTGATTTCATACAATCTGATTCTATGAAATTAATCTCCTTCATAACTTAATCAAATATGCATAGGAGGCTTCAAAGTAAAAGCCTTACTTAGAGTGGCCATTCAGCATAGTCTTGAAAGGTCTGCTACTACAGCCAATGGAAAGCTACAGGTCATCTACATTCAAAAATGAGTCCTCATCATGACTTAGCCTTTGTTAACATTTTGTGTGGCTCATTCAACGAGCCCAATAGATTTGAACTGTGTTTTGATTTTGCATACAAGTTGGTTTTGTGTACGCATTTTGGACTTCAAGGATTAATTCATTTTTTTCAATTCAGTTTAAACTAAGTTTCAAAATGAATGTCATTTGCCATTTACTCATGAATACACTCCCCATACATGCTGCCTTTTATAGTAGGTGTGAATAGGCATTAGTAAATCATAACATTGAACACAAGCATAAGAGATCATCCCTCTCATCATATAAAACAACTAACATTTGATTCCAGTCGGTGAACAGGACCCATGTTTAAAACACTGCTCAGCAGGCGGTCTCATCTAAATCGAATGAAACAACCCTTGTGTATAAAAACATTACAAACACCACAAGCTGTTCCAGATCTACAAAAAGCACAGCATTAGCATTGCCACATATAGGAACACTGTGCCTCAAAATGTAGTCAATTAGGAAAAAAATGAATACAGGTCACATGTCATTAACAAACAATACCTATCCTGCTCACAGTTAGATAGAGACCAAAACTGATAGCCTTCTGGCAGGAAGTGCAACACCCAAGCCACTATGCACTATACTGCCTATGCTGGGAAGTGTGTGTGTGTGTGTGTGTGTGTGTGTTATGCGTGTGTTATGTGTGTGATATGTGTGTGTGTGTGTGTGTGTGTCTCTGTGTGTGTGTGTGTGTGTGTGTGTGTGTGTGTGTGTGTGTGTGTGTGTGTGTGTGTGTGTGTGTGTGTGTGTGTGTGTGTGTGTGTGTGTGTGTGTGCATGTCTGTGTGTCTGTGTGTGTGTCTGTGTGTGTGACCTTGCGAGACATTCCCAGCTGCCACGCTTTAAGTGATAGACAGGAAAAGGAGGGCGGGTGTGTGTGTGTGTGTGTGTGTGTGTGTGTGTGTGTGTGTGTGTGTGTGTGTGTGTGTGTTTTTGTGTGTGTTGTGTGTGTGTGTGTGTGTGTGTGTGCTGGTCTTATTTTAACCAGCAGTACTAACCCATAATCTAACTAGCTCAAATGAGTGAACGCAATGCTGCAAATCGCATCCATCGGCCTGCAGGATTGTACCTGGAGATCCCCACAGGTGACCCGTACTACCTCATGCACGTCCCAGGAAACCCCAGACACATGAGATGCATCATCCCTTATACCTTCACTGCACGTGCAGCAAAAGGGATTTACAATACACTTCATTGGAGGAGGTCGTTATGTGTGTGTGTGTGTGTGTGTGTGTGTGTGTGTGTGTGTGTGTGTGTGTGTGTGTGTGTGTGTGTGTGTGTGTGTGTGTGTTTTATTTGAGTCATCAGGTTGTATTTTCTGCATAACTAGCAGCAGCAGGCCAGCTAGGAGGCATCATCCAGCTAGCATGCAGCCCCCCTGAAGGGCCCCTCCCCAAGCATTACTCACATTCCTGGGCCCAATCTGTATTAAACATGGCAGCAGACCAAAGGTTTACACGGTACATACTACATACAGATCAGTACATCTACGTTAAAAAAAACAACAACACAACACTGCTGTATTGTGTCCTATATTGTTTGCTGATGGGCTGTAACGGGATACATGGGATTTTGAAGGGGGTTTGCGTTTGGTTCCCCAACAGGTCCCGCTATGGAAATAAAACCAGGAATTAGCCTGCAGCGCAACCCAGCGAACCAACACATCTGTTCGCCATTTCTTTTTAATCAAAATGGTAGCACAGTCGCAGTCGTTTTTTTAGGGCAGTCCAGTGTATTTGCGCAGTAAAAAACGCCCATGTTAATGAATGTACTTATCCAAACGTGAACACACACACACACACACACCAACGACACGATGGACGACAGTTATTTCTGTTGGCAGGGGAAGAAGGGGCGGGATCTGGGCTATTTCACCATGGATGTGACATTCAACATTAAAAGGGTGTTGAAGTGATTGAATCAAGACGATTTTTTTTTTAAATATATATGTATATATATATATATATATACAAAACCCGACCTACCTGAAACGACCAGGGCTTCGTTGGGTCCCACCGTGTAGCAGTTTCCCATCCTGGTTGATTTTATTTGGTTGGTTTGCGAAAGAAAAAGGACCAATCAACGACAAACGACAATTACAAAGCTATATATATATGTATAAGCTATTTTTTCGATGAGGATCGCTCGCTTGTGTTTGTGTGTGTGTGTGTGTGTGTTTTCCCCCTTTCAAGATATAGTCCTTGCCCCTGCCCCGCCTTTATCAATACAACCCTATTCTCCGCAAAATGGCGATCCTTGTGATGGGACCGCTTCTCCTCCTCCTCCCCCCCCCCCCGTTGGCATGACGCCGGGTGGGCGTGGCCGGTGAAGCCCCTTCACAGGCCTGCTGCTAAGGCTGAGGTATAATGAAGGTATAATGGGTTTTGGTTTTTATTACACATACATACATGTGTCCTGCTGCATTATCTCCCGGTCCATTGATCCCATTCAACCAGAATGGTTCAGCTCTGCATGCAGATTATTTTATAGGCTGCTGTTCACAGATGTTTACAGTCCTCTATGCCGCAGTCTAGTGTGTGTGATAACAAATAGCCTACATCAGAGCCAGGCATTCATCTAAACGGAGCCAAAATATCAAATGTTGAAACCTATTTTATACAGTCTATGGTTGTAAACACAGTGTCCAGACTTAGGTCCCCCATTTTTTCTTGATGTGGGTATCTGTGTTGTGGAAAAAACTTTGTACAACACTTAACACTTAACTTGACAAAATAAGAGAGTTCGGGAGATCTGAAGCATGAAAGGTCTTTATTTGTACTAGAGACAGAGGAAGCACAAATATAGCCAAGTTGGTTTGACAAAGAACTGATATTCTTGACTCAGAATTCAGGTTATATTGGCTCCCTTGTGGTTTCCTCCTCCATGCATTGATCATCCGATCACAACAACCTATACATTGTTTAGTTATTTGAACCTAAAGATTAGGCTCCTCCCCTGTGGCCCTTTCACAGCTCCACACCAGCTGACATACCATTACACATCTGCAGCACATGTACTTGTGAGATACAAATTAACTACAAACTAAATCACTAACAAATACCAATCTCGAGTAAAGTAACAAATCAAAGTAAACAAATGTACCTGTAACAAATGAGTCAACATAAAGATGCATGACAACCTGTATGAGCACAATGAAAATCACATCTACCCAATAAATATTAATTCAACCAATTGACTACAATACCACAATTTATGATTGTAGAATCCACTCAGAGTATGCAATGATTAACTAATTAAACATGTGTAAGTAGAATAGAGACAACAAGACTGTGAGAGAGTGTGTGACTGAAAGTGACTCTACGACAGTCACCGGGGTGTCAGTTAACCCCCTCTGACCGGGAGACAAAAGGGGTACAGATGTGTGTTTAGACTCATTGGGTACTTACATTATCTTGCTGTGTAATTAACAACTGCAGGGGGCCGCATGATCAACATAATAAACAAGGTTCATCCCAGTGTCGGCAGGGTGGTTATGTGAGTGTTTAGGTGATTTGGTCCCCCTGACCAGTGACTCTGTTCTGTTCCTCTCAGGACAACACCCTGAGAATCTAACTATAATGGGGGCACTAAACATCAAAGGTTTATTTATATACGAGTTTCCCATCTGTGATTCTCTGTATTTCTCCACATTCATATAGCATAATGGCAAGATAATAATTACGTATTATCATTAAATGTAAGGGTACATTTCTCCCACACCTGCAGCCTGGGCTGCAGTGTGACCACAACTGTGCTGGATTCCAGATCTGAATGTATCTGGTTTCCATAGTAAGGCCGTTATTTGCATTTGTCCCGGGCACAAATCCACACAGGCCTATAGGCTACATTATAGCCTACAGCAACAGGGGTTTGCTTGTCTAACTTATTTGTAGCAGGTCTATTGGAAATAGGCCTGCTATTGCACTGTACAGTCAGGAACAGCCGGACAGACATGGTGTGGGTTGCAAAAGCAAGAGTTTCAACCTTTTTGCAAGACTTTTCATGAATTCGACTCTATTTGGTAGACTATGTTTTGACTCAAATGCTGAAGCTCAAATGATTTGAGCTTTAGGTGGAAAAGACCAGGAGGTAGGGTTAATAGGTGACATGTAACATGTTCCATTTTGATGAAGGTAGGACTCGGAGAATGAATAAAGTATAATAGTAAAATTATTTATTACAGAGAGCAATCATACATGCAATCCGGAGTAGGTTCATGAAGCCACTGAGTCTTATGTTTTAACACAGAGTATATATACTTTCTAAAACATGTGAGCAACACTTCCTCTCCCTGTCTCGGCAGACAGGCCCTTGAGAAGCTGTATGTCAACATTTTTTTGTGTACCCTGTTGAGCCAAACAGATAGGCAACAACGTGACCCTCTGGGTTAACACAAATAGTGATTGTTCATGGCAAATGGATAAGATGAGTCCCTGATTGTTACGTTTCAACACAGACCTCTTGGTTCCTCATCAGTTGAGAGGCCCTACCATAATTGAATGATTGTTATTATTATTACGTCATATAGCCTACAAAAGGTTCATGAGATCTGGCATCATTTCGCGGTTAGTCACATGTCACATCGTCGCCCTGCAATTGAAGCTGTAACTAAGTGTCATTTTGGTGTGGTTTTTTTGGCAACAGGAGGAAAAGGATTCAAACCTCTCTGGGGTCGTCAGCATCGCCATCACTTCCCTCGTCTTCATTTATTCTGCCGACATCGCCCTCTTGTGGCCCCCCGCGGCTTAGCGCATATGTTGGGTTTTTTAATGTAAATAAATAATATATATATATATATATATATATATATATATATAGTCCTATATGAATGAATAAATAAATAAAAACCTTACATTTACTATTAAAAAAAAATCGCTTCGTATTTCACCATCAAAAGTAGATTATAATTTGAGTTTATTTGGAAATGTATTTAATGTAATACAACATACTTACTATTACATAATGTAACAGTATGTAGCCTACTAGTAAGTATGCCCTAGTATTTAAATGGTATGAAGTGAATTAAGGGATCACCGCTATACGGCAGCAGGCCTGCTGGCGCATTACATTACGCACCACGGTACAGTTAATTAAGCCAATCAACCTTCGACCTTCACTGAAAAAAAAAAAAGTTTTACAACAATTTACCTAAGAAAAAAACCTCACTTGGTTTTATAACATCTTATATCATCTCAGCTTCTTCTAGAAATGCAGTATGCGGTGAGTGAGGCTCCACCAGCAAAAAGCACAATGCTTCCTTGTGGGCTAATCATTATCAGATAGCGGTCGGGTTTTGGCGCACATGCGAGCAGCCGGGGGAAGACGCGACGCGCAGACATGAAGTCCGACCCGCAGCGGCCAACATGGAGCCGGCAGATTGAGTTCACCCTGGCCGGGATCGGCATGGCCGTCGGTTTGGGCAATGTGTGGAGGTTCCCGTATCTGTGTTACAGGAGTGGAGGGGGTGAGTGTGTGTGTGTTGGTGGTTTCACTCTTTTTTTTTTTTTGTGGTCGTAATGATAACTTGTTGTCACATTGACTTTAATAATCACAAGACATTACAAGCAGGATAACATGTCTGCCAGTAGGAATAGCAGTGTTTGAAAAAAAAAAGTTTGAAAATCTGAAGTGTATCGGATCCCAATATGTATGTATGTATGTATGTATGTATGTATGTATGTATGTGTGTGTGTGTGTGTGTGTGTGTGTGTGTGTGTATGTATGTATGTATGTATGTATGTATACATGTATGTATGTATGTATATATATACGTATGTATGTATGTGTGTGTGTGTGTGTGTGTGTGTGTGTGTGTATGTATGTATGTATGTATGTATGTATAGGCCTATATACGTATGTGTGTGTGTGTGTGTGTGTGTGTGTGTGTGTGTGTGTGTGTGTGTGTGTGTGTGTGTGTGTGTGTGTGTGTGTGTGTGTGTGTGTGTGTATGTATGTATGTATGTATGTATGTATGTATGTATGTATGTGTGTATGTATGTATGTATGTGTGTATGTGTGTATGTATGTGTATGTATGCAGTGGTTAAATTGGGCCGGGGCTAGCCGGGGCTCAGCCCCGGCACATAGCCTAAGCCTGCCTGCAGTCAGTTGCGTACTGGAAATGTCACATAAAATTTGATGAAAGTAATGCTTTGGATGAAAGTAATGCTTTTGAAAATATGATATTTCCGACAATAAATGAACGTTGTTTTTCAAATGGAATTTCTATTTGGCTCAGCGGAGCTGAGATGAGAACAATCGGAACACGAGTAGCCTACTATTGTTGTTCAGCTGCTTCTCATTGTCAGTCGACCGCACCGCATGCATTCCGAACGCAAGTGCACAACATTGGCTACCAAGTAAAGGCAACCAGAACGACAGAACCTTCATCCAATGAATTTATCCCCTCGAATCAATTGCTAAAATATTAAAGTTATTTAATAACAAAACATTTAAAAAATTATAATTTCACAGATCAGGGACATTTTCCTACACGTTTGTTCCTAAATAGGGAACTGCTGGCCCTAATATAATGCCATAAAAATTATGATCATCAGCTTTGCATAATGAAAAAATAAAGAAGTCTATCTAGGTTATATTTTTTGATGAATGTTCCGGACTTCCTGGGAGATCCTTCGTTGCGCCATTTCTTTGCACAAAACTCTCCAGAAAGTTTATTTTTCAAAATTTTCTCCCGGGGGGGCATACCCCCGGACCCCCCTAGGTAGAGCCCCCCCACATAACAAATCCCAATTTAACCCTTGTATGTATGTATGTATGTATGTATGTATGTATGTATGTATGTATGTATGTATGTATGTATGTATGTATGTATGTATGTATGTATGTATGTATGTATGTACCGGTATGTACCGGTATGTATGTATGTATGTATGTATTGTGGAAAAGTATGTGTCTACTAAGTGTGCTTATCAGTGGAGAAGCACGTGCTCCACTTTGAAAAGACATCACCTAAATCAACCCGGCCCCAGCTCTATGATCTCAACTATGTGATAACTAATGTGGAAAATATATAAGACATAATATAAACATTAAAGGACATATAATCACAAATCAATAGAAGTGTACAGCTTCCGAAGATTACAATTGAATCATAAATGTATATATCATGAAGCTTGATTGACTAAATCTAAGAGAGAGTAGTGTTGACCTGACACAAGACGGGTGTGTGTGTGTGTGTGTGGGGGGGGGGGTTGCATCCCGTAATACCCATGCAAATTGTGAATTTGTTACACAGATAACATTTCAACACAACCACGTCACTTTTTGATGGCACACTGACACGTCTTATGACTACAGGGTTAGGGTTAGGGTTAGGGTTAGGGTTAACCTATATGCAACCTATATTGTTGTGGTGTAATGTCTGCGTCGTAAAAGTCTCTAAAGTTGGTATTTGTCACCGTTGTTGCCGGTGCTATAGGGGCCTTTTTGGTGCCATACATTTTCATGCTGGTGGTCCTGGGAATCCCCCTGCTCTACATGGAGCTGCTGCTTGGCCAGTACATGAGGAGAGGGCCGGTCCAAGTCCTCAAAAACATCTGCCCACTCTTGAAAGGTATAGCGCAACGCACATCAGCTCCGATTTCAATTAGTTCCAACAACGTAATGTTGATATAACGTGTTCACCATCTGCACTGTTTAATACTTAACAGAATATCCGTTGAAAAAAATGATCTCACATGATCTCACCTCTTTTAGTTGCACACATGTATGACTTTGTATGTGACACATTTCAACTTGAACTTGAACTCCAGGGGTTGGCCTGGCGTCCGTGGCTATCTCCTTCATCATGTGCACGTACTACAACGTGGTGATCACCTGGGCCCTGTACTACATGTTCAGCTCCTTCCGCATCACGCTGCCCTGGCAGCAGTGCAACAACACCTGGAACACGCCCAACTGCACAAGCAGCCCGACAAACAGCAGCGGCGCACACACCTCCACAGCCAGTCAGCAGTTCTTCAAGTATGTCCTATAGTGTGTGTGTATAGTGTGTGTATAGTGTGTGTGTGTGTGTTGTAAATCGGGGCATAAAGCCAACATTGTAATTGTTTTATTTGCGCTCGGTCTTTTCACAAGATAGGTTTATTGGAAAGCCGGGCCGAGGGGTCATTATGTCAGGGTCACAACGTGATGTTCAGCGATTTCGATCCTCAGATTAATCTCAAAATGTGTTAAAATGGAGCTTTTGCGCCACCATTATGATTCCCCCCCGGACCCCCTGACATTGTTTGGCCTAAGCCACAATGGTTTGGGTGTGGGGAAGATAAGTAGGAAGGAAGGGCCCCCCGGAAGGTCAGGAAAGAACCCTGCCCAGTTTACAGTAAAGGGTTCCCACTCTGCGGGGCTCGTTCCAGTTTGCGGATGCTGCAGCGGACCGGCGGGCTGGAGGAGGCCGGAGCGCTGCGCTGGGAGCTGCTGCTGATCCTGCTGCTCGCATGGACCCTCATCTACCTCTGCATCTTCAAGGGGGTGAAGTCCACCGGCAAGGTGAGGAGCGCGAGAGCAAGGGAGAGAGAGAGAGAGAGAGAGAGAGAGAGAGAGAGAAAGAGAGAGCGAGAGAGAGCGAGAGAGAGAGAGAGAGAGAGAGAGAGAGAGAGAGTGAGAGAGACAGAGAGAGAGAGAGAGAGAGAGAGAGAGAGAGAGAGAGAGAGAGAGAGAGAGAGAGAGAGAGAGAGAGAGAGAGAGAGAGAGAGAGAGAGAGAGAGAGCGAGAGAGAGAGAGAGAGAGAGAGCTTTGTTTGACAAGATCCCAATCATTAATGGTCATGGGTTATAACTTTGGGACAGCTCCCAAGTGTGTCAAAAGCAGAAGTACTTGTATTATCTTAGACACATCTTTAATGTACACACACGTCTGTTTCACGGTCCAGCTTATTTATTTATTTATTCTGATATTGACGTTATTTAATTGTAATATTTTAATTGCGATAATAACCGCAATGTTTCCATTAGAACGTCGTGGGGCATAAGTGCCTGTGTGTGGGTGTATGCGTGTTTTGCGATGTTTGCGTACGCTCATGTGTGTGCGTGTGTGCGTGTGTGTGCGTGTGTGCGTGTGTGTGCGTGTGTGCGTGTGTGTCTGGACATCGGTGGGCAGGTTGTGTACTTCACGGCCCTCTTCCCGTACGTGATCCTGCTGGCTCTGCTGATCAACAACGTTCAGCTCCCGGGGGCCGTGGAAGGAATCAAGTTCTTCGTCATCCCCAAGTGGCACATGCTGCTCTCTGTGGAGGTAAGAAAAAGATCATAGCGATCGGCCGTCCGCATATATGGTTCTACAGCCGGCGACATCAGCAACCATGGTGATAGGGGATTAAGGTATTGTATAGTGGAGCATTAGGATGTAGCATATAGTATATTAGTGGATTGGAGTATAAACAGAATATATAAGGATGATTCATTCCTGAATTATTCAAATTATTCCAAGTATTATCTTAGCCTAGCCTCTCCTATCCTATCTTATCGTACATGTGGCGTCACTCATGGTGTCAAATGTGGGGCGTGGCCACAGCTAAATGTTTTCTGTATTGTGTTGCGTTGTGTTGGTATCTTGTGTTAGTAAGTTGTGTGGATGGTTGTGCGGTGTTGTGTTGTGTCGTGTCTCCACGTTTGGTTCCAGGTGTGGGTGAACGCCGCGGCTCAGATCTTCAACTCCATCGGGATCGGCTTCGGGTCGCTCATGTCCATGTCCAGCTACAACTCCTTCAACAACAATGTGCTGAAGTAAGACTGGGAAGGAGAAGAACGAGGAGGGAGGATCTGTGGACTGTGGTCTGATGAACTGATCCTATAACTGGGGTGCTCACCTCCTCCTCCTGCTCCTCCTCCCCACAGAGACACTCTGACCATAGCCATCATCAACTCTCTGACCAGTATCTTGGCAGGGTTCGTCATCTTCTCGGCGTTCGGTTACATGTCTCATCTCCAGAGCATTCCCGTCAGTGACCTGGCAGTAGATGGTAAGGCGGCCAAAAAGCTTTCGGTTACGACTTAATACGTCAATGTCATATTTATACTGTGTGTGTCATCATTTTATCTTTCCTCCTTTTTAATCAGTTGTTGTTTTGTTAGTGGTTTACTGCAACGGTTGTAAGGTTAAATCATTGTCATCAGTTGTCATTGGCTCATGGGCTCACTTTGAAAGACATAACAACATACAACAATTGTCAACCACGACGACAACTGTCAAATGAAATCAAACAATATGATAAAGTGCAATGAATTAGTTTTTGCTCACGGCTGTCAGTGGGAATGAAGTTGTCTTGAACCTTCAAGAACTCCACTCTTGAAGGCATCTCGAATGTCCCCTCTGAGATTCTCTGACGCCTTGTTCTGCAGTGAATATGTTTATATACAGTATATATTGATCGGCTGCGTTTGTCTTATTCCATTGCTACGGTGGCGCGCGGTGCGTCGCTCAGGCCCAGGGCTGGTGTTTGTCGTTTATCCACAAGCGTTTGCAACCATGCCACTGGCGCCACTCTGGGCTGTGATGTTCTTCTTCATGCTGCTCTGCCTCGGCCTCGACAGCGAGGTCGGTACCCCCCCCCCCCCACACACATACATACACACACACTTCAGCAACTACAATACAGCACTCCCAAGGCACTAGAAGAGTGATTCATTCTGAGGATTGCGGTTCTGAGATGTAATTTAGATTCCGACTCGGTTGTTAATACATAACTCATAAACTCATAAACTACACATTAGCCAGCAAATATCTCCTGTCGTATCCTTATTGTTGTTGTTGTTATTATTGTTGCTGCTGTCCTTCCTCTCCAGTTCTGCATGGTTGAAGTGATGGTGACCAGTCTGAATGACAGCTTCGGGAAGCAACTGAACCGCTTCTTCAAGCGGAAGGAGCTGTTTGTCCTGGCCGTCTGCAGCGTTGCCTTCCTCCTAGGGATACCCTACGTCATGCAGGTGGGGGAACTTTGAACTTTGAACAAACCCCTCTGTTGAAGTCAAAAAGTAACATTTTAAGTTGACTGAAAACCCTTTTCCAGTCTGGGATTACCGTAATAGTTTATCTTATCTTATCGTAAGAAAGGTACCATAACATGTCATACGGTCCACACTTTGACGCTCCACAGTGTTCAGGACATTCAAAGCGAATTACAGTGAATTCAGATGCACGCCATTAAAGGGGAACCGTCACGCTCGGTTATTTTCTAATAGAGAGTACCGTTTCATGCAACGTGAACTCTGTTTCCGCCAACAACAACAAAAAAATCCACTATTCACTAAAAAACAGCAAGCGTGGCGGTTCTCCTTTAAGGAACAGGTTGCACTTAAGCATCTTGTCTCGAGGATGTCTACAGATAGGTTGCGGATGTTTGGGGATTGAACCCAGTACCTTTTGTCTGGGAGTTGAGCACCCTACAGCGATGTGATTTGAGCCCTTTTGAGACTGCTTGCCAGTAAGTACCGCACCCTTCTGTGCAGGTGGGGATCTATGTGTTCCAGCTGATGGACCACTACACCGCCATAGTGTCTATAATGTTTCTCGCTTTCTTCGAGGTGATTGCCGCCTGTTGGATTTTCGGTGAGCCGACGTCTTAATAATGTCATTTTTTGTGTGTTTTTTTTTTTTTTTTTTGCTAAATAATGTGAATACCGGTCGCTAATTAGGGCCTTTTGCTATGGATCAACAGAAAAAAAAAATCAGATTTAAAATATCAAATCACAGAATTCACTCAGTCCAGTTCTCCTACCAAAACCACATCATTTGCCTCATATAGAGTAGAACGGGACAATGTTTGGAGCTTGGTTGTGTATAGTCACATATCCAAACAGGAAATTCCCCAGTGAGCCTGATGAATGGATAATATGTGCGGATACCCTAACTGTGTTTCCCACCACACCCAGGAGTGAAGCGTCTTTCGGACTGTCTGGTAGAGATGACAGGAAAGGGGGCGAACTTCTACTTCAAATTCTGTTGGCTAATTGCTGCCCCTGTTCTCATCACTGTGAGTCAGCAGTTTGTCTTTTTTCTCTCTCTCTCTCTCTCTCTCTCTCTCTCTCTCTCTCTCTCTCTCTCAAACAAATCAATCTGAATCACGACCCTTGAACTTTATTTAATTAAGTGTCCAGATCTTTCTGTCTCTCTGTGACAGGTGATCCTCATCTTCAGCATCATCCAGTTCAAGCCGGCCCGCTACGAGGACTACGTCTTCCCCGCTTGGGCCCAGGGGGTCGGGTGGGTCATCGCCCTGGCATCCATCATCTGGATCCCCCTAGGAGCCGTTCACACCTTATGGGTCCTGCCAGGGTCCATCACAGAGGTACACACGCACGCACACAAGCACCTTTTTCATGCCAAGTGTAAAGCTAAACCCTGCTAAACCCTAAACATGGTTCTCATTCCTATTACCGATTCTCTCAACAGAAACTGCGCAAGTCCATCAAACCTTTTGGACTTGATGTGAAGTCAAACATGGACCGCAAAGGAGGAGGAGGAGAAACAATATACCCGACGACTATAGCCATCAGCGGCGAGGCCCAGGCAGAGAAGTTTCCCATTCAGACAAGCCTCTGATGCTAACACGTCCCTACCGAGAAACGTTTCAAAAGCCAAAGTAATATTGATTGATCGAAGGGTCCATAAGAACACAGTGGCTGGCACCTGGAGTGAAGCGTGCAGTGAACTTTGTAGTCAGATTTTGACATAATGCCAGAATTTGATGTCAATGACGGACATGATTGAATATTTATCAACAGCGACCAAAATCTGTTTACTAGAAGTATAAGATGTCCTATGAGCTCATCAGATAACAATTTGAACTGTTTATTTAATTTATAATATGCAGATTGGGGATCATTTTTCAGTATGACTACTGATATGTTAACTAGCCTCTATAGTTGTTCTGAAGATACACCAGCTGTAATATAGCGATTGTGTATGCGGAATATGGTGATATTTATTTGGTAATGAACTGAAATGTACTGTGTCAAATGATGTGTACTCTTTTGTTAAAACACTTTTACTTTGTACCGCCTACACACACACCTAATAAAATAAAATAAAAAACAAACCGTTGATTCTGATTCTGCACTCTGTCCAGTTGGTTGTTTATTTTTGGAAACTTCCATACAATATTGATTGTATGCTTTGAATATTGGCAATTTGACTGCCTCACCTGTAATTCGCTTTGGATAAAAGCATCTGCTAAATTACTAAATATATGCGAATGTAAACATGTTGCTGGTTTCCAAACCTAATCTGAAAACCACATTAGTATGAAGCCCATCGGCGCTCGTCATTGAACATAAATAGTCCCTTCCCTAATGCGCTCAGTTTTCTGGTGTAACGGTTCAACTAATTCAGTAAAAAGCAATATAACGGTAACTCTATAACTCAATGTTGCCAATAAGTCACATCAGGGGAAATAATCTTTAATGTTTTTATTGGTAATTTACTGCTGTGTATGTACACATGTGTACAATGTAAAAAAAATGTCCACTGACCCCCCCCCCCCCCCCCCCCCTCTGTGCAAAACAAAGTAAATCAAGTGAAAAATGGACAGTTGAATGACCTTGGCAGTCCCATGGGTACAGTTATTGATCGCGGAGCTAAATTGCAGAAGTCAGCTGTATGCCGCACAACCATGCTGACCAAACATGCCTGTTAACCATCAGTCAGCGTGGTACACGACTGGTCAGAATATATGTGTGTGTGTGTGCGTGTGCGTGTAGCAGGGCGCTCATCTACGTATAATTAAAATGTTAAAATATTTATAAAACATTAAAACATATATATTTTCCATTACTCTTACAAACAACAATTACTCTCCTTTATCATTTCATATTTGCAAAGATATGTAGTATGACTTTAAAAAAACAAAAGAAAACTAAAGAAAAAAAGCATGATGTGCATCAATGCTAGACTCTCAGAAGTACACAATGCTGTACTCTTTCTTACAGAGTAAGGTGACCAGATGACCACTACAGTGCACAGTGTTGTGTATGCTGCAGCACAGTTCGTTTCAGGAGTTTTCTTTTGCGGTTGACTTTAGTTCTTCACAAGGCAAGACAACATTGCAAAAGACCAGGTTACCCTATTCAGTAGTACTTAGGGAGTGGCTGAGAGCGTCCGTACCCTTAAAGATGTAATAATCATGCAGCTTTTCTCATCGTTTCCCCCGCAACCTCCTCCTCGTCGACATTGTGGGTCTCTCCACACTGAGCAGATAAATTGCCACCAGGGGTCGCCAAGGAGTCGACGCGGCTGCTGTCCGCCCTCGTCTTCCCAGATTCCTTCCGCGTTCTGCCTCGTCGCTATGATACCTGTTCCACCGGCCTCATCTGTACATCTCCGATCTGGTCAAAGAAAATTTTAAAAATGTAAACAGTCATACAGCTGACTGGCGACCGTGGCTTTAAAACATGCATGAGAAACATAATTCCTGCGCATCAGCGTCTTTCCAGCGAATGTGTGCTTGACTCGATGTTATGGATAAGGGCGAGTGTTGACACAATCAACAGCTAGAGAGCGAGAGAGCTATAGATAGAGAAATGGAGAGGTGGAGATAGATAGAGAGAGGGAGAGCTAGAGAGCGAGATGAGGACTTACCTGGACATGAGGAGGGGCACTGAGGACATAAGTGACTGCGCTGGCTATATCTTCTGCCTTCAAACACTGGATAGGGAACAATAAATGAATAAAGAAAATTGTTATATTTCTGGGAATTTTCATTGGATGACAACTTCCTGTCCCGAGTGTTGACTCACCTTTATACTCTCGTACACTGCTGCAGCCTTCTCCGGATCACTGTCGTGGTGTCGAAACGCAAACTCAGTCTCCACTATCCCAGGGGATATCGACTAGGGAAGAGTACGTGAACAAAAACAATGTATTCATAAACGCATACAAGGACGTATACGTGCGCACACATGCATCAATCGAATGCCTAGCTTCCACACCTGCAAGCCAACATATTTCAGAATTGTGGAGAGGAAGGAGGCAAGTACTTGCATGCTCTCCCAATCCCTCCCTTTGATGTGGAATCAGGTTTCTGTACTTACTTATCGATTTGTCTGTGCTTTGCTTTCCATTTCTCAAATCCAGCATCGTGATTGAGTTTCATGTCCATTACACTGATCAATCATCTTGGGTGTTTATCTCTTTGCAGAGGAGTGTAGGTGAGGCCCCTAGCGCTGGGCTAGTTAAAACCCTAGCGCTGAGCTAGTTGAAACCCTAGCATTTGGGCTAGTTGAGGCCCCAGCCCCGGGCTAGTTAAAAATCTAGCGCCGGGCTAACCACGGCACTAGCGCTGGGTAGTTGAGGTTGCTTACCGTGGCTCTGATGTGGGTCTTCGCTTCGCGTAGCTCCTGCCTCAGTCCCTCGGTGAGGGCAGTCACGGCGTATTTTGTGGCGCAGTAGAAGTGCTCGTCGGCACTCGGGACCACCCTGTGGCCACCCATGCTACAAGACACAAGACACATCAAACACAAACAAACATTCAAAATGGTGTTTGTATCATTCCCTCTCACGGGGAAAATAATCACATGGTCATGATAGAACGAGCTAAAAACACACAAACAAACAGACATTTAAATGACGTTTAAGCCATCTTTCCCTCTTGTGGTGACAGACAAGTGGAGCAGCGAAGCTAAAAATAACACAAATAAACAAAACTTGTTTTGCAAAAGCTTGTGTTCATTGTTTTCCTCTCCTTTTCCTGTAGGTATTTCCGCACAGTGCGGTAACATGTAGCAAGCTGACTTTTAGCTTTTACGCAACTTTTTCCATTAAGCAGGCACAATAGACGCCGACCCCGCCCTAGCTTTCCCAGTCTTGAACAGACTTGCAGTATTGTACGCCTCATGGCTGAGCCCACCTCTTACTATGGGGCTGTGGACGGGGTTACATAACATACCTGTTAATATTGATGATGTGTCCATCATCCACATTCCTCTCCTTCATCGATTTGTAGGCCTCACGGGTGCAGATGGACAACGCTAAGACGTTGACCTGCAGGCAAAGAAAACGGTTTCATAGAGATACAGTCTCGAGTCTCTTCCCGTCAATTATTCTGTACAACTGTAAGTGGATGTTTTACCCATTATACAAACATATACATCAGCACACAAATACACAAACAAATAATGACATCATATATTGATATGGAAACATGGCTCTTTTTTTTCATTGATAATAATAATAATAATTTTAACAATAGGCATTTTTACACGCTAGCGAGTTAGATCGATGACAGCCGCCTGTATTTCACTGGGTCATCGTGAGTAGGGGCCGTTCGGTGTGTGAACCCAGGCCACTCCCGTCTCCACCAGCTAACGACCCCTAAGCCGTGACCATTGGTGACCTTGAGGGACACCGGGCTCAAGCTAACATGGTGGTGGTGGCGGTGTGGAGGTGGGTGACAAAACAAGGTCAGTGTGCACAGATTACACAGGCTAAAAATACCCTGTCGTACACCGTACACGCTCGACCGGGCTGTCATGGCGACGGTTGGGGTCGGTGGGAGAAATGCTGGACAGGATGGTGGGGGAGCTGAGCCAGGGGGGGGGTGGGGGCGGGTCAAACTTTAAAGAAAGTGAAATAATGGTGGCTTTAATCAGACGGTGGGGGCCTCATTGCCCTTGGCAAAGTGAGACCTCCTCCACAGAAGGCAGTGAAGCTACTGTAAGTGGCACTGGTGTGTGCAGTGGGAGGGTATATACAACTTATAAGTATGAATGGTATATATATATATATATATATATATATATATATATATATATATATATATATATATATATATATATATATATATATATATTAGAGATGGGCATAGATTAAAATATTTAATCTAGATTAATCTAATGGTAATCTTGAAATTAATCTAGGTTAATCTAGATTAAAGTGGCTCCTTTGAATGATGTCGAAGGTGTCCGTAATATGTGTGTGTGTGGGGGGGGGGGTGCTACCGGAGGATTTCGGTTCGCGATAATATCGGCGATAAAAATATTATCGCCGATGAAGAATCTTGCGTTAATACCGCCGATAACGCCGTTAACGGCCCATCACTAATATATATATATATATATATATACATACATACAAAGAAGTGGTTAAATGACATATACCGTATATACTTAATACATAATATATATGTGTGTACAAGTGTATGTACACAAGAACAGTATGCACTTTTACTTTGCGTGTGTGCATATGTGTCAAGTGTTCAGGGTGGTGTGTCCATATGTGTGTGTGCTCAGGTGGAGATTTTGATGACAGCAGCACAATACTAACAACACACACCTAAGACCTGCCAAGCCAAACAAACGCCTGTGTACACCTGGTCTCATCAAATGTATGTTCTTAATGCTAGTCCTACTGTTTGTTTTATCTTAGAACACGCATATATGAACTACAATTATGATTTTGTTAATGTAATTTATGGTAATGTCTTGTAATGTAATGATGAATCAAAATATGTTTGATTGATTTAGTTTGAATAATATTTTTAAAAAATGATCCAATTGAAGGTTTGTATGTCTCTATAGTCGCTCCCCCTAAAGCTGTAGTGGCTTATGTTTTAATGTTTGCGTTTATTACCTCTGCTCCGGAGGTATTGTTTTCGCCCCGCCTGTCTGTTTGTCTTTGTGTGTGTATCCGTGTGTCCATCGGCAGGATATCGCACAGTTGGGCACGGATTTGCACCAGATTTTGTAGGTTGGTTATGGGCCAAGTAACAACTGATTAATGTTTCATGCCAATCTGGCAAAAGTGGGCATGACATATCACAAAAAGCCGCCCAACTTACAAACGTATTCACGTAACACCACTCAAAATTATGAACGGTTTGTTAATTTTCCATTATGATTCTTGGGGGATCTCCTTCGGTGACCTCCCCCGAACCATGCCCGCCACTTCCTGTTTTCTTGCATGTCTTTACAGGGCACCTTAGGTTTCATTGGACTCAGTTAGCCCATGTGTTCATCTAATAAAGACCCATCTACTCTACTCCCTCTGAATCAAATCATTTTTACTGTTGTTGTTGTTGTGCTCTATCTACTAATGTGTGTGTGTGTGTGTGTGTGTGTGTGTGTGTGTGCGTTCCCCTCTCACGTCAATCATGTTCCTCCAGCTCTCTGTCTTGCCGCTGAGCAGCGGCTCACTGTGGGCCAGCCCGGCGTTGTTGATGCACACGTCCACGCCCTGGTGCAGAGTCTTGATGGCAGAGAACATGGACAGGATGTCTTCCTCGTTGGACAGGTCACACTTGTAGGGGATCAGTGTCCCACTGTAGCCCGCACTCTGGCACTCGGCCGCCAGCTTCTGGAAAGACAAGACAAAGAAGGGCTTAGCTTATAGGGTTAACTCTGGGAGAGAGAGAGGACCTAATCACAATCTTATGACAGATTGTAGGGGTTAGGTGATTTTCTGTGTTACTAAACTCCCTGGGTGCCTCGGATAGCAGCACCCCATCGAGAGAAGCTCCTTCCAAACTGTGGAGTGTCGTTTTTTTGCGTCTATCTTTTCTGTCTATCCCTCTTTAATACAAACCATGCTCACAGAGTGCGCTACAGCAGGAATATAAACACTTTCTGAATCAAATATCGCACCACTATGATATTACGATTATGGTTATTATGCTAACCCTTATTATGCTGTCAAAATCTACTTTGCATGGATCAAATAAACCTCACATACCAACAGTGGTCTGAACCATGACCCTGTGATATACAATCAAGCTTTGGCTCAACGGTTCGACTTCCTTTAGTGTGAGACAGGTTTTAGTTTGCGATCGGATGTCAGACGAGCAGAGCCAGACCCAATCAGCTGGTCCTCCTCTGCAACACCAGGGAGTCTGATGACCCCCCAATTTGTCTGGCACAGCTGCCCCAGTCACATGCTGTCTGTTTCTGGATGCCAGTCCGCCTCAGAGGGGAGGATCAGGTGGAACCGGGCCAGGTCTGGTGGCCCGCTGGCACCCAGACGACGACGACGACGCTCGTCTGACACGACGACGACGACGACCGTCTGACACGACGACGACGACGACCGTCTGACACGACGACGACGACCGTCTGACACGACGACGACGACGACCGTCTGCACGACGACGACGACGACCGTCTGACACGACGACGACGACCGTCTGACACGACGACGACGACGACACGACGACGACAACGACGACCGTCTGACACGACGACGACGACGACGACCGTCTGACACGACGACGACGACGACGACGCCGACGACCGTCTGACACGACGACGACGACGCCGACGATGACGACCGTCTGACACGACGACGACCGTCTGACACGACGACGACGACGACCGTCTGACACGACGACGACGACGACCGTCTGACACGACGACCGTCTGACACGACGACCGTCTGACACGACGACGACGATGACGACGACCGTCTGACACGACGACGACGACGACGACGACGACGACCGTCTGACACGACGACGACGACGACGACGATGACGACCGTCTGACACGACGACGACGACGACGACCGTCTGACACGACGACGACGACGACGACCGTCTGACACGACGACGACGCTCGTCTGACACGACGACGACGACGACGCTCGTCTGACACGACGACGACGACGACCGTCTGACACGACGACGACGACGACGACGACGACGACCGTCTGACACGACGACGACGCTCGTCTGACACGACGACGACGACGACGCTCGTCTGACACGACGACGACGACGACCGTCTGACACGACGACGACCGTCTGACACGACGCCGACGACCGTCTGACACGACGACGACGATGACGACGACCGTCTGACACGACGACGACGACGCCGACGATGACGACCGTCTGACACGACGACGACCGTCTGACACGACGACGACCGTCTGACACGACGACGACGACGACCGTCTGACACGACGACCGTCTGACACGACGACGACGATGACGACGACCGTCTGACACGACGACGACGATGACGACGACCGTCTGACACGACGACGACGACGACGACGACGACCGTCTGACACGACGACGACGATGACGACGCCGACGACCGTCTGACACGATGACGACGACGCTCGTCTGACACGACGACGACGACGACCGTCTGACACGACGACGACGACGACGACCGTCTGACACGACGACGACGACGACCGTCTGACACGACGACGACGACGCTCGTCTGACACGACGACGACGACGACCGTCTGACACGACGACGACGACGACGACGCCGACGACCGTCTGACACGACGACGACGATGACGACGACCGTCTGACACGACGACGACGACGCCGACGGTGACGACCGTCTGACACGACGACGACCGTCTGACACGACGACGACGACGACCGTCTGACACGACGACGACGACGACGCTCGTCTGACACGACGACGACGACGACGACGACGACGACGACGCTCGTCTGACACGACGACGACGACGACCGTCTGACACGACGACGACGACGACGACCGTCTGACACGACGACGACGACGACCGTCTGACACGACGACGACGACGCTCGTCTGACACGACGACGACGACGCCGACGGTGACGACCGTCTGACACGACGACGACGACGACGACCGTCTGACACGACGACGACGACGACCGTCTGACACGACGACGACGACGCTCGTCTGACACGACGACGACGACGACCGTCTGACACGACGACGACGACGACGACGCCGACGACCGTCTGACACGACGACGACGATGACGACGACCGTCTGACACGACGACGACGACGCCGACGGTGACGACCGTCTGACACGACGACGACCGTCTGACACGACGACGACGACGACCGTCTGACACGACGACGACGACGACGCTCGTCTGACACGACGACGACGACGACGACGACGACGACGACGCTCGTCTGACACGACGACGACGACGACGACCGTCTGACACGACGACGACGACGACGCTCGTCTGACACGACGACGACGACGACGACGACGACGACGACGCTCGTCTGACACGACGACGACGACGACGACCGTCTGACACGACGACGACCGTCTGACACGACGACGACGACGACGACCGTCTGACACGACGACGCCGACCGTCTGACACGACGACGACGACCGTCTGACACGACGACGACGACGACGACCGTCTGACACGACGACGACGACGACGCTCGTCTGACACGACGACGACGACCGTCTGACACGACGACGACGACGACGACGACGACGACGACCGTCTGACACGACGACGACGACGACCGTCTGACACGACGACGACGACGACCGTCTGACACGACGACGACGACGACGCTCGTCTGACACGACGACGACGACGACGACGACGACGACGACGCTCGTCTGACACGACGACGACGACGACGACCGTCTGACACGACGACGACGACGACGCTCGTCTGACACGACGACGACGACGACGACGACGACGACGACGCTCGTCTGACACGACGACGACGACGACGACCGTCTGACACGACGACGACCGTCTGACACGACGACGACGACGACGACCGTCTGACACGACGACGCCGACCGTCTGACACGACGACGACGACCGTCTGACACGACGACGACGACGACGACCGTCTGACACGACGACGACGACGACGCTCGTCTGACACGACGACGACGACCGTCTGACACGACGACGACGACGACGACGACGACGACGACCGTCTGACACGACGACGACGACGACCGTCTGACACGACGACGACGACCGTCTGACACGACGACGACGACGACGACGACCGTCTGACACGACGACGACGACGACGGCGACGACGACGACGACCGTCTGACACGACGACGACGACGACGGCGACGACGACGACGACCGTCTGACACGACGACGACGACCGTCTGACACGACGACGACGACGACGACCGTCTGACACGACGACGACGACCGTCTGACACGACGACGACGACGACGACCGTCTGACACGACGACGACGACGACGACCGTCTGACACGACGACGACGACGACGACGCTCGTCTGACACGACGACGACGACCGTCTGACACGACGACGACGACGACGCTCGTCTGACACGACGACGACGACCGTCTGACACGACGACGACGACGACGACGACTCCGTCTGACACGACGACGACGACGACGACCGTCTGACACGACGACGACGACCGTCTGACACGACGACGACGACGACGACCGTCTGACACGACGACGACGACCGTCTGACACGACGACGACGACCGTCTGACACGACGACGACGACGACGACCGTCTGACACGACGACGACGACGACCGTCTGACACGACGACGACGACGACGCTCGTCTGACACGACGACGACGACGACGACGACGACGACGACGCTCGTCTGACACGACGACGACGACGACGACCGTCTGACACGACGACGACGACGACGCTCGTCTGACACGACGACGACGACGACGACGACGACGACGACGCTCGTCTGACACGACGACGACGACGACGACCGTCTGACACGACGACGACCGTCTGACACGACGACGACGACGACGACCGTCTGACACGACGACGCCGACCGTCTGACACGACGACGACGACCGTCTGACAACGACGACGACGACGACGACCGTCTGACACGACGACGACGACGACGCTCGTCTGACACGACGACGACGACCGTCAGACACGACGACGACGACGACGACGACGACGACGACCGTCTGACACGACGACGACGACGACCGTCTGACACGACGACGACGACCGTCTGACACGACGACGACGACGACGACGACCGTCTGACACGACGACGACGACGACGGCGACGACGACGACGACCGTCCTGACACGACGACGACGACGACGGCGACGACGACGACGACCGTCTGACACGACGACGACGACCGTCTGACACGACGACGACGACGACGACCGTCTGACCACGACGACGACGACCGTCTGACACGACGACGACGACGACGACCGTCTGACACGACGACGACGACGACGACCGTCTGACACGACGACGACGACGACGACGCCGTCTGACACGACGACGACGACCGTCTGACACGACACGACGACGACGCTCGTCTGACACGACGACGACGACCGTCTGACACGACGACGACGACGACGACGACCGTCTGACACGACGACGACGACGACGACCGTCTGACACGACGACGACGACCGTCTGACACGACGACGACGACGACGACCGTCTGACACGACGACGACGACCGTCTGACACGACGACGACGACCGTCTGACACGACGACGACGACGACGACCGTCTGACACGACGACGACGACGACGACCGTCTGACACGACGACGACGACGACGCTCGTCTGACACGACGACGACGACCGTCTGACACGACGACGACGACGACGACGACCGTCTGACACGACGACGACGACGACGCTCGTCTGACACGACGACGACGACCGTCTGACACGACGACGACGACGACGACGACGACCGTCTGACACGACGACGACGACGACCGTCTGACACGACGACGACGACGACGCTCGTCTGACACGACGACGACGACGACGACGACGACCGTCTGACACGACGACGACGACGACCGGACGCTCGTCTGACACGACGACGACGACCGTCTGACACGACGACGACGACCGTCTGACACTGACGACGACGACGACGACCGTCTGACACGACGACGACGACGACGACGACCGTCTGACACGACACGACGACGACCGTACTGGACAACGACGACGACGACGGACCAGCGTCGTCTGACACGGACGGACGACTGACTCAGTCTTGACACGACGACGACGACGACGACGACCGACGACGCGCGTCTGACACGACGACGACGACGTCGCTCGTCTGAACACTACGACGACGACGACGACGCTCGTCTGACACGACGCACGATCGACGACGACCGTGACTTGACTGACACGACACTGACGACGACGACCCGTCTGACACGTCGACGACGACCGTCGGACACGACGACGACGACGAGACGTACCGTCTGACACGACGACGACGACGACCGAACGTCTGACACGACGACGACGACGACGGACCGTCTGACACGACGACGCCGACCGTACTGACACGACGACGACCGACCGTCTGACACGACGACGACGACCGTCTGACACGACGACGACGACGACGACCGTCTGACACGACGACGACGACGACGACCGTCTGACACGACGACGACGACGACGACCGTCTGACACGACGACGCCGACCGTCTGACACGACGACGACGACCGTCTGACACGACGACGACGACGACGCTCGTCTGACACGACGACGACGACGACGACGACGACGACCGTCTGACACGACGACGACGACGACGACGACGACGACCGTCTGACACGACGACGACGACGACGACCGTCTGACACGACGACGACGACCGTCTGACACGACGACGACGACGACGACCGTCTGACACGACGACGACGACGACGACGCTCGTCTGACACGACGACGACGACGACGACCGTCTGACACGACGACGACGACGACGACGACGACGCTCGTCTGACACGACGACGACGACGACGACCGTCTGACACGACGACGACGACGACGACCGTCTGACACGACGACGACGACCGTCTGACACGACGACGACGACGACGACCGTCTGACACGACGACGACGACCGTCTGACACGACGACGACGACGACGACCGTCTGACACGACGACGTCGACGACGACGCTCGTCTGACACGACGACGACGACACGACGACGACGCTCGTCTGACACGACGACGACGACGACGACCGTCTGACACGACGACGACGACCGTCTGACACGACGACGACGACGACCGTCTGACACGACGACGACGACGACGACGACGACGACGACGCTCGTCTGACACGACGACGACGACGACGACGACGACGACGACGACGACGCTCGTCTGACACGACGACGACGACGCAGAGATCACATGACCTCTCTCAAATGATGAAACGTTTAGTTTGGGAGGGGATGACAGCCTAACCTTTAAAGTTACAGCCAGCAAGACCAACGTGTCGAACACACCATGAAATCTAATTTAACATTCTCACCTTGCAAGCGTATTTCCAGAGCCATATGCGTTCACCTATTTTACAAAGCACACCGAGAAATTCAAAGAAGTCAGCTACTTTACAACCCAATCAATGTAACTTCGTCTACAGCAAAAAAACAACTACAAAACTTTATGTAATGACGTTAACATGCCTGCAGGCTTAGATTTTAACCAATTGCAAACCAACTGCATACCAATATATTTCTGCTTCCCTTATATAACACACAGCTGCCAAGCATGTCTTGGCATGACCTAATGAAATTCCACATTCCTCTGCTGCTCTGTCCCTTGTGAACAACCTGTTTTACTTGGAAATGATATAACAGCGTTTCCACTACTTTCTCCTTTTCTCCAGCAGCGGTGCTGAGGTGTGCGTGTGTGAGGTGCACTGCACTGATTTGACATTAATTAACTTTTTTTTTACATTAATTGTTAGCGCGCATGCTGTTTTCAGTCTGCAAACCCATCGTCTGGGTTTCATAATACTGTTGCGTCTGTTCTGTGTTATTTTTTCTCTTTATTTGTTCTACATTTAGTCTAAAGACATTTATGAGCTAATGCCACCTCCAGTATAATCATGTGTTGTTTATTCTTCTATATGTTTTTGCATGGCTGATTGCAGTGGTGCTAGTAATCCAGCGGCGGTGCTGCGCCACCGCCGGATACATGTAGGGTACACACTGCCTATTATCTAGAAGTGAAAGACAACACATTTTCTTTACATTCATCTTATGTATAACTTTTCTTTAGGGTTGTCAGACTCTAACCCCCATGCCAATTCGAGTTATGGGACCAATTGCTTAACCTCTCCGCTGTCCCTCTTAAACAGGGATTATCCCGACGCAATGGCATTACCTGAACTAAAGCGCCAACACACTAGCACACTTATGCGTGGATCACATTTCGGCAGGAGGAGGCTAGCCCTGACACCCACACCCTTCTCACTGACTGCAGGGAGAGAGACAGGTTAAGAAGCTAGGAGCTCAGCAGCCCAGAGAGGAAGGGGAGATAGGTCCTTTAGAGAGACAGATACACAGAGAGAGAGACAGAGACAGAGACAGAGAGAGAGAGAGGAATTTAGAACAAATATTGACAGCAAAATGTGTGTCCATGTGTGTGCATGCAAAAATTGAATTCTTGCATTTCTCAGATTCCTTCCAGTGTGGGCGCACACTGTGTGCATTTCTTTAACTAAGCAACACTAATTTACCACTAGCAGGATGAACTTCTGCTTTTAAAGACCGGTTCTGAGCATAAGTGAACACAGTGGCAGCTGTGGTATGACCTGTGAACCAGAGCCATGAAGGTCCTATTGGTAGAAGCAGACTTCAAGGGAAGGGAAGGGATTCGTCCGGGAGGTGTAGTACATGCGTGCTCTGGACACAGTGCATGCTTTTTGTACTCACATCGGCATGTATGTATGCATGCATGTGTGTGTATATGTATGTGAGCGTGGGTATTTATGATGCATGTATGCATGTTGTATGTATGTGTGTGCATGTGTATGAGTGTATGTGTGTGTGTGAGTATATGTGTTAGTGTGTGTGAATGTATGTATCTATGTATGAGTATATGTGTGTGTGTGTGTATATATGACTTAGTGAGTGAGTGTGTGAGTGAGTGAGGGCACGCCCTGCCAGAAGAGATCAGTGGTGGTGTTGTAATGACATGCAGGCCTGGAGCAATGTCATTGTACTGCGACTGGCCCACGTATTGACAGCTGGGCCTAGCAATGTACAGGCTGTGTGACACACACAAACACACGCACGCACGCACACACACACACACACACACTCCAATTATTGACCGAACTCAGAGCGCATCATTACATTAGCCATTGATCTAAGAGGGGGGGGGGCAGCGTGATGAGTAGTGACTGTGTCTCCTCCCTGGCCAGATGTGCTGCTATGTGTGTACACAAGTCAGGCTTGTATATTTAATGTGAGCAGAGAACTCAACCTATAGTGATGACACAGTAGCAGTATCTCTCAACAATGCACAGTCTCTCTTTAGCCAGCGGTCATGTGTGAGTGGGTTTTTAACGCCGTTATTAATACAGTTCCTTCTAACACACACACACACACACACAAACAACGCATAGAAATGAAGAACACTTAATGCACACCCACGTGGACAGACACACAAAGCCCCCCATCACACACACACACACACACACACACCTTAGCTGAGAACAAAAAGGGGCATGATGAAAAATCATCAATGCATGCAAATTTGGATTGGTTGTTTTTAATTTGCGCAGTGAGGGAAAGGCCAATTCCTGCACACACCGCCTTGCATGCCGTATGGAGGTGGCGGTGTTCATACAACCACGGGATGACATTTGTTATCCAAGGTTAGCTACGTCGGAGGCAACTGTCCCTGCCAAGTCATCAATCATTCACCCACCGACATGAAAACACGCACACACACACAGTGGCGTCCACCAACCTAGAGGAACTACTAGAAAATGGTGATGCAGATATCGATCTAGAGATAGTCTAGTTACAGAGAAGGATAGCCTAGTGTTTAGCGGGTGTTTGGGTTTGCATCCCAATTAGTCCACAGTCCTCCTGTCCTTGAGCAAGATGCCCTTACCCACATTACCTGCAACTTATTAATGACCTGTACCTGAATTCAGCGTGAGAAGCGGGTCATTAATATAAGGTACTCTATTGGTCCCAGGTTGTCTCAGAGCACCACAGAGGTCATGGTGCCGGCTGCCTCTATCCTAATTGGGTGCGGACGGACACGGGCGGTTAATCTCATAACCCAAACGGCTTTACGGCATGAGGTCCATTTCTTCTTGAAAAAGACTTCCGCTAATAACAACCCCCGCACCCCCCCGCCGCCGCCACCCCCCCCCCCTCCTCCAGCCCTTTGATATCCCGCCTGCTCATTCTCTTAAGTACCTGTAGCGCACAACACCACCCGGCCCTGTCAAGACACATTTTCCTCCTCATTAGCCAGTCTGTTGTCCAGTGAAATACCACACAAAAAACATGAACCCAAACACAAAAGAAGAAGAATGGGGGTGGGGGTGAGACACACACACAGACAGACAGACAGAAAAACAGTACAGCCACGATCATTGAGGAGTATAGCAAGATAAGAAGCGAGAGAGAGGCGAATGTTGATCAAAGTGTAACAATCGCATGATCAAATCTTGAAAGTATATGGCGACATTTGATCCTCTATTCAGCTGCTCGGTTTGTTTGCCAAATCTGCAATCATCTGCTAAATGCGTTTCCATCTTCATGATATTTTAGGACATTTTGTACTTGCTAATGGTCCATTTTGTCCATTTCCTGTAGCAAGATGTAATCTTGTTGTTTCTCAAGCTTTCTCATTTACAATTGACTTCTTTTTATACTCATTTTCTATTGTGTATGTGTATGTATCCATTATCTGCATCGGCCTATGTCTACTCACTAAGCATATTGTTTAACTGATAAAGCAATCGTATGACACACCCCGTGCTGAGCCTTTTTGCATTGACTTGAAGGTGCACTCATTCTGCACATGGAGGGGGGGGGGGGGGGGGGGGGGGGGGTTAAAGACTGCAGCGAGAGGCATCATAAAAGCGCTTCGACAGGAGATTATCTCCTTGTCACACAATGAGACAGTGGTGCTAAAACAGTCTAAAGGTTGACAAGCTCCACCCTTTATGGTGCTCACTTCCCAAACAGAGCAGTGCTATCACAAGGAGGAATATAGATAGCGTCTTGTAATCAGCACCCGCTTGCTTAGTGACTCAACCCATGTCAGATTCAATCTGTTTTTTCTATGAGGGAGGATTGTTGTAGAGAAGATAGAGAGGTGGGCGGCGGGCACTGTGACAATGGCGGGGTCATCGTTATCAACAGTCGCCGTATACGAGAGACAGAGGGGTTACTGTCAAACTGCCGAACTTTGCACATGCACGCCAATTCATAAGTGATTGCGTTTCCAGTTCAGTATAACACAATCACACAGCTAAATACCTTATTTGTTTTCCTTTGAGATGAGAGATTGTGGACGTAGCGCTGCTGACCACACCTAAACCCACCGGTCACACCTGGACAGGTAGCAGAGGGATACACCTGGCCAATTCGCTTCACACACCAAATGTTCAACACTACCCTAATATGCTTGGGAGCTAAGGTGGTCAACTCCCAGTGAGTTTGATCCCCAATGCATGCAGTCTACCTGTAGGCATTCTTGAGCCTAACCGCTTACAGCTCTTTAATCACATCTGAATGGTATCTGAATTCACTGCTTTGGATTAAAGCAGATAAACTAATATAGACTAGAAGATATGGTAAAAAATGTTGCGATTATTTTGATAGATATTGTGATTGGGATATGATTCCACATTAGTGGGAATGAACATTTTTGTATCACCTTTTTTATTTTTACTGAAAAAACAATTCAAATCATGATGTGACATTTGTTGGGGTCTGTACCAAACAAACATGTTTTCTTACATAGAGAAAAAAATGTGTAGGCCAGGGCATCCTTATTTGTTTATAATTTATAATGGGGTTATACAATCACATTTACATATTTTACCCTTATAAAAAAACTGCAGCTCCTGCAATTTGGATATGGACACTGGAGACACTAAACAAAGTCATCTTTATGAGTCATTGTTAGTTAGTAAAAAAAGAAGAAGCGTAAAAGGTCAACTAAACAGATAGAATAGAGTAGTCGCCCTACAGGGTTACCTAATCAGGACAGACAGATACGAGACAGAATGACCAGTGTGTTGTTGCTAATCTAGCATAGCCAGAGTGCCACTAAAGGTGGATAAGAGAGGGAGGGGACCCCGGGGGTGCTGGGCGTCTCCATGGAAGTAACGGTTTTGTTACTCGACAAACAAATCACTGCCTAATGGGATCAAAAGATTATTTAACAATAGTATTCACAGAGCCACTGAGATGTGAAATGATGTGATTAACGAAGATCATATATTTTTTTGTTACCCATACAGTTCAGTTCAAGTTATACATCTACATCTTAAACCCTCTCTACTAGTGTAGTGCTATAATGAATAGTGCTTGCTCTTGCAAGGTTAATCTCGCATAAGTCTCCTGTGCAGAAGCGAATCGAACCCCGAACCCTAGGGTCAAGGGTGTGATTTCCACTGGGACCACCTATGCTAAAAAAATGTATGCATTCATGCATTCAACAAAAATGTTGTTCCGCGTATGTTCTGCTATGGCCGTGTGCGTTGGGCTTAACATCGAGTTAAACCATGTCTGAATCGGGACCTTTTTCCTTTTCATTTCTGAAGCGCTTCAATTCGTTAAAACAAATGTGTTTTTTTAATAACGCAAAGGGCAAAACTACGATATCTACTTATCGGTCCGAGTCCAACTCGGTTACGTAAACCTAAAAGTTTCAGAATACTACTTCCAATGATCACAAAGCCAACAGGTGGTCTGAGTATTGTGGACCAGCGCTGTTCACCCGGAGAGACATCACACAGGTGCTATTGTGAGAGACGGATCGCTACCTGTTATATTCATGTTTATTAAATTACCATCCCGTTATTATTAGTAGGTAGAGCTTTGGTGTCTTTGCCATTGTTTAAATTAAACTGCTGCAAAATACATTCATTATTTTAAAAAAAAAACATCTTTATTTAAAACCATTAACCATTAGCAGTGTTTGGACAGGCTTCTATTATTTTAGAAACTGTTAAAAATGGTATGGATTAATATGTTTAAGATCAGAGAAGACTAACAAGTAAAAAACAATTTAAAAAAAGTTGATTTCTGCCATCATGAACGAATAATCGAATAACCGATTATTCTGTCACATCCCTAATTCAAGTTATTGTAAGACCCATTGAAAGAAGACTCCACCAAATGCCATATATGGGTGTATACTTATCTATGTAAATGTATTTATTTATTTATGCAATGTATACGAGTCATGGAACCTGCATAGCAGAGAACAGATGCAAAAAGTTGTGCAGGAGAGCATAGCGACTAGGGGGTTTGACAAACAGACCTGGGTTCGATCCGCAGCCTACCTACCTGCGGCCTCTGTATTTACTGGAAGTTATTTGAATACAAGATTTTCATAAATGTCCAAGTAGTAATTCTATGAGATACAGGTATAGGAAATAAGTGAACTGAGTCAACTGAAATGTGTCACCAAAAGGGTCTGATTTAGAGCAGTTTGCATGTGGTGACATAAATGTACATTCCACCGATAAGGAGGCAGGCAGGGGCTCGATAACAAAAACTGGAGCAACCAGATTATAGTTTTGGGTTGGAAATCAGGGAGATAAGTCAGGCGTGGTAACATAAATATGGGATAAAGGCATGGTACATAAATAACAGCTGATTCATCAGAGATGAATGTGGATTCTTGAGACTTTTTTTTAACCACAGGGACTTCGTGGGAACAAGGCAACTGTTTGTTTGTTGCTGTAATGTGACTACTGCTGGCAAAGCATTGTGACCGGGAACCAGGAAGCTGATTCACATGGCCTCTTCCACCTGGACCACAAGCCTTACTTTAGCACCTGAAGCCAGTGTGGATGCTCATTTGACAAGGGAAACATTTCACTGCTGTCCACTGCAAACTGAATAGACCCTATTGGATGATTTTAAAGACTTGGAGAAAGTCTCAAACCACGTTTGATTTCCCTCTTTCTATTTGATTCTGGACGAACAGATCCAGGGTCAGTTTTACCCCCGATCAAAAATTCAAAGATGTATTACGTTTTGTTGTATGGTGGCGGCCAGGCATCCACCATACAACAAAACGTAATACATCTTTGAATTTTTGATCGGGGGTAAAACTGACCCTGGATCTGTTCGTCCAGAATCAAATAGAAAGAGGGAAATCAAACGTGGTTTGAGACTTTCTCCAAGTCTTTAAAATCATCCAATAGGGTCTATTCAGTTTGCAGTGGACAGCAGTGAAATGTTTCCCTTGTCAAATGAGTGCCAAGCCACCAATCCAATTTGGCGCCTGTTAAGAGAGCGAAATCTAATTCACATTCTCCTCATCACCCGCCCAGACCCCTTATTTAATTATTTTGGGGGGGATAATGAACTTGGTGAACTAAGCTTGTCTCATTGTGATGGAGCCTTGTTTGAACCTTCCCTTTCCTCTCACTCCTTCTCTCTCCGCTACCAAAGCCATTTGATTGCAGCGGCCTGCTGGCACGCCGCCTTAGTGGCACTTACAGTTCCCATTCTAATTCCAAACGCTATGCACACCAGCAGACCATCACACATGCACACACGTAAAACACACGCAACCTCCGCCGAGCACAGGAAGGATGGCACAGTGGTGCCGTCTCATCCAATCACACTGTAACTGTATCACGGCCAACCGACCCGCAACTTCAAAACATCACATTTTAAATCCGTTTCGAATGTTAAATATCACGGCACCAACTATAACTCATATACCTGTGATGATCGGATGAGATGTGCTTTATGAATCCCAGACGGGTAACGGTCAGTTCACTGATATAAGTGCGGGTCAGCTGCTCGCTGAAGGGAAAGCCGAGTAGTCTGGCTAACTGTTAACACAACAAGGCAGCATCATGGACACAAACTAGATTACTGATACATCAAGTACCTGCTGCCATACGGGTGAACACAAAGCGCTAACTGAAACACTGTTAACTCCGCTGGAGATAACCGACACCAATATAGAAAAATAACAAGAACAGCTAGGCTAATAATACATAATAACAGAAGGACGATGAAGAATGACGCAAAGGGCAACTGACTTTTTATAGTACAAAAGATGCAAAAACAGAGTGAGATTTGCATACAAAATACTGAACAGTGTTGACAGCAGCTAGCCTTCTCCAAGTAATACGCGTAAATGGTGGGACATTATTTGTAATTTGAATTGTAGACATTTAAAGAAAATACCAGCAGTAACAGGAGCCGAAAGGGAAGAGTTACTTATATGCGATGTCGACATGGACCGCCTCAGTAAAGAACTACAACCGACGTTTCGCCGACTTTTCTCGACTGTAGTCCAAACTGAGGGATTAATGGGCACAATGCACAGTCGGACTCACAGAACATGGAGGAAAGCAGTTAAGAGCTAATAAAGCACACTATTACCCTAAAAGCGTACGTCTTTAACGCTACGTCTTAAGAACCGAGATCCCGCCAACAGCAACAAGCCAACAGCCAAACACAGCACTTGCAACGCGGCGCTATATTTCAGTTCCGCGGCCACACTGACCGCTGAGTCCTTTAGACCACGAGTGATAAATTGTGCATCCATTCACACAGGCCTTAAGAGTGACATGGCCACTGTATAGCTCTGCGGCCGGCTCTCCTCCTGGCTCTGTGAGCGGCCATTTATTTTCTCCCCATTCCAGCCCAGAGCCCATGGTGACACCCTGGCTCATTGTTTCCCCGCTGCCTACTCTACATTCTCATGGACAACAGTGAGATCACTGCTCAGCTCTCTCTCTCTCTCTCTCTCTCTCTCTCTCTCGCTGTCTCTGTCTTTTGTCTGCCGGAGAGGGAAAACCGGCCTGAAAAACAAGGGTGGCACAACACGTGACATTAGATGTAGTTTGGCAAATGCAGGTTGGTGCCAAGTGAAGTGATCCGTTGGTTTTTTGTTGGGAAATACTTCCTGGGGGAACGCTCTACAGTGTGGATGGTGTTCAAGTATCATTGTATGTGTACGTAACAAATGAACAAATAATTGGTTGGCCCATTAGGCACCCATCGCACTCCTAGCTGTCCCCTGGAAGGAGGGATTTGTCTTCTATGCTCCTTCTCCACGTTTCTTCCCTCTGGGGTTTGAGGAGGTTATGTATAATGTGGGCCTGTGACTGTAACTGTGAATAAGGGCTATACAAACAACTTTGACTTGACGTGACCCGGTATTTGTAGCTAACGCAATGTAAGGCGATGATGAATCCTCAGCGATGGCCACTGGCTGCCATTACAAGTCATCTAACACAACTGTAGCGACCGCAGTGTTGGTAGCGGGGAGAGGAGAGTACAATACTGCCTCTGTCCTGTGACTCAGAGACCCAGATGGTAGTCTGAACGTCCTATAGGCTCCGAGACATAGAAGTACAATCACCTGTTGCTCCACTCAGCTTCAATATTATTTCAGTTCAATCGAACATATTGATCGCCGTGAATTGACGCCAAGCTATGAAGATTTCCTATTTCATGTTCAAATTAAAAATTAAATTGAATAACTTATATGAGAGTCATAAAGCAGTGAACAGTTGTAACTCTTGTAGTCAAGGACAGGGCAGCCCCAAGTTAATGGTTGACAGGAAAAGTCATATGACTAGAGCGTGAATGAAGGAGGCTATTGCACAATAGCATTTTGGCTCAGAAAACTTGAGAAGTTTACAAGAATGTAAGCAGCACACAGTATTGCAGTATTGTGTCACCTTAGTATTGTGTCAATTTACGGAACTACAACCCATGTCTAAGAAGGATATAGAATTACATTTATATGAAAAAGCTATTGAGTGCTTACAAAACGTGTCCAACAATAGAGCAATAGGCCCACAAGCCTGAAAATTGAGTGCATATGGAAGAGGACTTGAGACAGCCGCGGGGCAGAAAAAAAGAGACAGACAAAAGCTTTTCTAAGCTACTGCCGATCTCCGTTTAGACTAGTTCTGAATCTACTGGTAACATCGGCATAATTTCATCATTTGAGGGGTAGAACAAAATGTGAAAGTGACGATGCGTGTATAGCTTCCTAAATATAGAAGGCGTCGACAGCCCTGCTGGCTGGAAACGTGGTCAAACTTCAGTGACAGGCGTCAGGCGTGCCCACCATTAAAGGGGGGGGGGGGGGGGGGGGGGGGGCAAGGTAGGCCATCCTACGTACTCTTACGGGATGGTCGATAACCTGTGTGAGGTGATTACACAGTACACTTCTTGAGGAAGTGAGGTGCTGCACTCTGTGTGTGTGTGTGTGTGTGTGTGTGTGTGTGTGTGTGTGTGTGTGTGTGTGTGTGTGTGTGTGTGTGTGTGTGAGTGAGTGAGTGAGTGAGATATATATATATATATATATATTATATATATATCACACCACTACTTCCAGTCTACCACTCACATCCAGAGTCAATCTGATTACACAATTCAATCGACCGGTGGCAGACGACTCAATAAGGAAAAACTTTGAAGACTATGCAACACATCTGCCCTCCTGCCACATTCAATTCAGTGCACAACTTTATTGTCCCATAAAATAACCACTATTTGTTTACAGCAGGGCACAGTGAATACTATGGGAGACGGTGGGCGAGTACGCTGGTTTGGTTTACTGTCTCACAGCAGTGTCCCTTCATGGCATCATTTTACTTTGCCAGTATCCCAAGCCTGAATAACTAACACGCATGCAAGCCATGTGTTTCAGCACAACTACAACCCCAGTACCCCTTCAACCTCTTTATTCTTACGTTGTTCTGCATTTTGTTTCCTATTGATTTTATTACAAAATATGCACATTTTGTGTTTTTGTTTTAATGGCTGTTTCCTCCCAGGAACTTGATAGCAGACTACAAAAAAACAACTTTGTACCTAATGTGAAGGCACATAAGAAAGAAATGTTCATCTTTGCCTGTGAGGGAGAAAGCATCATGTACTTGAACTGTAATATCATGGGGGCGATTGGGATAATAGGCCCATCAAGTAAAGACAGTCCATCCCACACACACACACACACACACACAAACACACACACACACGTTAATTAAATTAATTAACTAAACAGGTTTAGGGTTTGGAAGTAGGCAGCTTATAAGCTATGATCAGACATTTTGTGTACACACACACACACACACACACACACACACACAAACACACACACACACACACACACCCGCCCCCCGACTAAATCTGGGGACTTCAAACCGGCTCAACCGTGTTTCCACGCGTAGGCCGACCACCCCCATCCCGCACGGGGGAAAAAAATAAATAAAAAAAATATCACACTTCATCTAAATTAATTGAACAAATTCATCTGTATGAAAAAGTTGCGACCCTGCGGCTCCATGATGTCACCTCTACCTCCGCACGCGCACACCGAACCAGGCGCCGCTTCGCTCGCGCTTCGCCGGCGCTAACGTTAGCAGCGTGCGGCTAACCTGGCCTGAGCCGTCCGCTATGGGTGGTGGTTGTTTGTGGGTGGGTGTGGGTGGTGTTTGTGGGTGGGTGTGGGTGGTGTTTGTGGGTGCTCACCTCTATCTTGTCCACGCTCCGGGCGCAGCCGACCACCCGCATGCCGTGCTGGACCAGCGCCCGCGCCACCGCCGCCCCGATGCCCACCGAGGCTCCGGTCACCAGCGCCACCCTGCCCTTCCAGCGGTCCATCTCTACGGACTCTCTCTCTCCTTTCTCCCCCTCTCCCACCACCACCGGCTTGTTGTATGAAGAAGAGGAGCAGAAGGGTCGAACCGCGTCTTGCTTCGCTTTTACGCGAAACGTCACCAAATATTGAGCTACCGGTAGTAATGTGTGGGGGGGGAGACTGTGGGCGTGGGGGAGGATGTGTCGCTAGGTCTTCTCCGTTTCACTCCCTGATCCTCGCCTTGCAGCATCCAAGGAGGAAGACGAGAAAAAGCAACAAAAAAAAAATCACAGTACGGAAGCCGTGGTCCATGCGCGCCTCCGGGGGATGAAATATTAAATGGCAACCATTGCGTTGTGAAGTGTGCTGGGGTTTTGGAAACGCCTCCCGCTTTACCGTTTTGTGCGCCGGGTTGCTAGGTGACCGGTGCGGCCGGTGATCTGACGCCATCTACCGGCGACACATTATAAGGAGATCACCCATAGATCACCAGCCACGCTTTGTGATGAGTGGATAGTCACATGAACCATTCACTGTGGTTCAGAAACTGGCAGATGACATTGTACACATCTGTACAGTTACTGGAAAATAACTATATCAAGAGTAAAACATTACTAATGTTTGAGAGTAGTATACACCAGCCTGTTTGTCTTAAAAAAATAAATTATATATATATATACTCTGAAGTGAGAAGAAAACATCAAAATGCATATTAATAAATATTCTTTATTAAATTTTTCAACATTGCGCTATTAACATCACACCCAAATTGTTATTAGAAATGGATGTTCATTATCTGTAAAATCTCTATATTTAGAATTTCTGTACACCTCCATTGGTACAACCGTCCCACTACACTGAAGTGTCACAGAAGTGAAACAAACGATGATGATGATGACAATAATAATAATAATAATAATAATAATAATAATAATAATAACAGAACTATTCCTAGTGTCACAGTTTGCAAGCTCGACCTCCGATTTCTACTAACCCTCCTTACCGCCAACGTGCATGAAACCAACATACGGCTAAATTTGGTCAAGAATAACGAGATGGAACGAGACGAGGAGGAAACTGTATGAAAATTACATTCATAAAGATGAACGTCAGAACTGAAGAAACATTAATTTAACCTAAAAAAGAATTAGCAATAGACTAGCCCCCCCCCCCCCCCCCACGTTGAACATTCCCCATTTTGAAAAGGTGGTGCAGCGGTGGTCACGTGATTTTTTCCTACACCCCCCCACCTGCCCACCCCTCCCTTCGCCCATTGAAAGGATTTCATAAGTGCTGCTACTTTGAGATGCTAGTGCAGACTAGCCACTCTCGGCGCGGAGTGATTTGCTCGGCTGGGTGGCGCGGCAGTAGTTGGTGAAGCGGTCCCTCAGGTGCTGGCGGAACTGGTCTCGCCGGCGGTAGAAGGACTTATTGCTCTCCACAAACATCCGGATCTCCTCCGGCGTCAGGCAGTTCTGTTCGTCTGAGGTGAAGTCGGCGTCGCCCTGTTTCAACCAAGGGACAAGTTTACATTTACAGTACATTTCATTTTCATTTTTCTCCAAAGCTTGTTATATAGGATCGTTATATTATGCATGGCAATTGCTCGAGCTAGACAAGACCCACCACCTAGACATGGTTTGCAAAGCTATGAATAATAGAAAATAAAAAGGCTAATCTAAACGACACAACGTACATGTTTACAATCCAACAGTGTTTCCAATAGGGGGCAGGGCACAACATTAGCACCAGCCAAACGGTAGACTCGCTTCACTAACCGGCCCAAAAAAACAATGGCGATCTAACGAGTGGCCGGTAAAATTTGACTCATTTTTGGTTCACTAGCCATTTGTGGTGGGAAAAAAAAGCAAATTTTGCACCCTGAATGGGGGTTTTGCCCGCAACACTAACCAGGAGTTCCACAAGGCTTTTTGTGCTGTTGTCTGGTGGGCCGCATGCTTCCGGAGGCCCCAGGTCCTGGCCCGGCGTCTCTTCGTGCGTCGCCCACGGTAACTGAAGTGCAATATTGGCAAAACTGCTGCCCCGCGCCGGGGAGCACGTTCCTTTGGTTTGGCAATTCTGGGATGTCGTCACACCGTGTCCCGTTGTGATTTCATCTGCTGCACCATCTTTGGCTTTTTGTCCCTGTAAATGGATGGAGATATTTAAATATATATACACACTTCGAGAATCAACAGCCATGCGAGCGATGCCTCGTCAGCAGGGGTTGAAATAAGGCTGTTTTACTCGCCAAATGCGAGTAATTTTTGTATTTGTCGAGTAATTTATGAAGACAACTCGCCACTCTGGCGAGTAATCTAAAAATTCAGCGCGATTGCCGCGGACCCGCCAGCAACGGACCCGCTAGCCGCGGACCCGACCGCGCAGCACCCACCGCCGTCTACAATCGCGCAGCTCCGCCCCGCTTCCCCCCCCGGTCAACAATCGCTCAGACTCTGACGCGCTGCTGATTCCCGGCGCTGATTCGCGAGTCGTTCCCTGACTGTGATTGACTCGAGGACTGAGACGTCACGACTCACGAGAGCCAGCCAATCGTATTTAAATATCAGTGAAATGGTAAATGCATGCAGTCTTTGTATTTTCTGTGTCATGCCAGATTAATAATATATTTGAATGTCTCGTCAATCTGTCTCATTGCACGCGACCCGGCCGGGACCCCCACCTTGGTGGATCTTGGTCTTGAGTGAGGTGGTGGCCAGACACAATGTTGTATTTGCTATTATTCACACATTTATTAACACCATCACCTCCCCCAGTTGGTTTGTCGGAGTTGAACTGTAACTTGATCTCTGAATGGTAACTTAACTGCATTCGTGATTCGTTTGAATGTTGTGAACGAGGGAGGAGGCGACTCGGCTGGCATTCGCGAACGGCGAATGCATTCGCGAATCGCGAATGCATTCGCCGTTCGCGAATGAAAACGAGGGGCGGAGGGAGGAGCTGAGTCTGAACGACTCAGTGAATGATTCACCGCTACCGGAAACACTACTGAACGAACGAACGAACGACTCTTTATGGCGAACTGAACGACGCGAACTGATTCGCGCAAACGAATCATGAAATCCATCACTACTCAGTCAGCACCCCCCCCCCCCCCGGTCAACAATCGCACATCCCCCCCCCCCCCCCCGGTCAACAATCGCTTAGTGCCCCCCCCCCCCCCCCCGTCAGCAATCGCGCAGCGCCCCTATTTTTGTCTGGTAAAAAATCTGTTTGTCTAGTAAAAAATGTCATCTACTCGCCAGTTGTCTGGTAAGCCAAAATTTTAGTTTCAACCCCTGCTCGTCAGTTTAGTCAGTGGGATGAAGTGGTTCCCCATAGTCACACACTCTACTGCCTCACCACAGACGCACACAAATTACCCCCCCCCCCCCCCCCCCTTGACCACTTGTGAAACATAGTCGACCCCTAGTGGTGGAGTCAGGCCACTGCGGTCAACACTTGACTCGGTTTAGTGTTTTTTATATACCCATCTCCTCACCTGATCGTTGCACAAACTCTTGCCCTTTCGCTTCTTCTTTTTATTTTTGCACTTGGCGTCATCTTCTGCATTGGCCCAGCACGGTACCCAGCTGTCCACCCCTTCCTCCTCCTCCTCCTCCTCCTCCTTGCCTTCTGAACAGAGGTGCTGGCCATTTGGGAAATCTCCTTCACAGGGGAGAGAGGGTGTCAAGGACATAACCACCATTAGATCTTCCTAGTGTCCAGCCTGAGAAAGGGGACTTGTTTGATTAAGGGTGTGCTGAACTTTGACCCTCCACTGACCCGCTTCGTCGTGGTTGAAGACCTCCTCGGTGCAGGCAACGTCCGAGCCCCCTCTGGAGCCCGTCTCGCTGCCCTCCATACTGGAGGAGTAGCCACAGTCACTGGTGTTGCTGTGGGGAGACAAGCCTGCGGGACACCAAAACGCACCCAAAACATCATGAGACATCACACCAGGGTTTACCTCACAGATTAATTAAAAAGGTGCATTGTGTCAATTTGACACCTTCAAAAAGGCCAACTAGTTGCACCACCAGCCACTTTGCACGACTTCTCCATCAGTTGGAGCGTGTATGGAAGGGGACTTGAAACAACCCCAGGGCAGAAAAAAAGGGACAGATAAAAGTTGGAAAATGATGATATAGACCAGCTTTTCTAAGCTATTTCTAAGCTGTCTCCATTTAGACCTTCCTTGATGAAGCACAGTAGGTTTTCATACCATTCGAGCATTTATATGAATGAGGCTGGGCATACTCTGGTTCAATACGGAGTTCTTTACCTTTGTTGGTTTGAGGCGAGTCCAGGGTTCGGTTCTCTGGACAGGTGCAAGAATCATTTCCACTACCGGCAATGACCGCCACAGCAACAGCCTCCTCTTCATCATCCTCGTCTTCCTCGTCCTGGTTACCACACACCTTGCAGCTGATGTCCACACACTCCAGCAAGCACTGTACCAAATCAGAGAGGACAAAATCCTGATTTTGTGATGACCAGATACTAAGCAATATTATTATGTTATGGTTTACCACTTCAGTCATTTAGCGGACACTTTAATCCAAAGCAACTTGGTGTGAACAGGTGATTAAGGAGCAGGTATGGACTCATCATCTTGCTCAAGAACGCCTACAGGTAGGCCGCGGACACTGGGGATCGAACCCAGAACCTCTCGGCTGGGAGTCAAACACCCTAACCACTACCTGACGTTAACAGGGTTGAATATTTGAATGCCATCTTTGAATACGTGACAGCCTAGAAGAAGAGTACAATTGTGAAAAACTTAGTGTGGATGCCGTCCCTGCCTGGACGTACGCTTTTCTCCTTGCTGTCCGCCTCTTGCTCCGACGCGTCGAAGCCACACTTGTTCTTGCGGCGGTTCTTCCGCTTCTGCCTCTTCTTCTCCTGCTTCAGCTCCCTGGCCCTCTCCTCCTCGGAGAGCTCCTCCACAAACTGCTCCAGTCGGCTGATCCCTTGCATCTTCTCCACGGCTGTCTGGTGGAGAGAGAGGGAGAGAGCAGAGTTTAGATGTGGTTAATCCATTTAACCTCACCACATTCTGTCAAAAATAAACAAATACTGATGCTGTCAAGAAGAAAGACGGCAAGTACCTCAAAACTTTTCCGTAGCGCATCGACTCCCAAGTAGAACAGCATCTGCCAGGTCTGCTCCTCAGCCCGGAGCTTCTGCCAGATCCGGTGGAGGCGCTCGTACAGGTGAATCCCCAGGCAGGTGAGGACCTCCTCCTGCGCAACGTCCATGGTCTTGGCATGCCTCTCTCTCCGTCTAGCAAAAACAAATCGATCCACTGTAAGTGTTTGCGTCGGACAAACGGCATGTCTGGAAAACCTATTAAAAGCAGACCTTGCGTGGCAGCCTCTGCAGCATTTTTAAGCCTTTCAAGATAGTCTGCTTACTCGTAACCGCCGGAGAACTCCGGCTCGGCGCGGCCCAGGAGGTGGGCGATGAAGTCGGTCTCGCAGCAGACGTGGACATGGCGCTCGTGAGGGCAGCAGCAGAGGCCCTCGTACAGGGCGGCGCAGTAGCCCTTCTCCTTAGTGCAGTCCAGCTCGCCCACCAGGATGTTGTATGCCCGCAGCACCTTGTTCTTACAGTCGGTGCAGAACCTGCGGACGGAGGCGAACGTGGTTCACGCGTTTAGTCTAAACCCCAACCCCGATACAGTGAGGCGGTGCATTACCTGTGTTTGCGTAGGTACGTCTCTAGTGTCTCTAGAAGGCAGGTGCTGTCAATGAGAACCACCTCATCCCTGCACTCCTGGGACATCAGCTCCCACACATCCATCCAGCTTCCCCTGCAAGAAAAGTCACAGCACTTACCACACCACCGTCAGAAAGCTCGCAAACCCCTACGTCACATGTGTCAAACATAAGGCCGGGGGGCCAAATTCTTTCTGGCCCGCACAATCATTTGAGTTTTCAATTAATTTTGGCCCGCATCTTTAACTCCTGCTACTACAAGTCCCAGCAAGCATTGCAAACGTGTTCCTATACGTGGGTGCTGCGGAATAGCAGGACTCAAGACGTTTTTTTATTGTCTCGTACTTGTCTTGGACTCGTTGGTATTTGCACTCGGACTTGTCTCGGTCTCGGCCATTGGTCTCGCCAATATTCTAGTTGGTCTCGACCGAGTCCAGCTGCCTTGAAAAAAAAAAAAAAAAAAAGTTTTTTCTCAAGTAACTCCTTCAAAACCAAATCATTGATTAGGCGAGCTTGTTCAGAAAACGGGCATTGGTTTAATTAATTCAAATTAGAACGGGCATTGACATTGGCCGCCTGGTAACCAATCATATGCCTGCCACAACACATCTCCGTGTCCGCACGCTCTGCGCGCGATGCATGATCCATGCTGCTCATCATTTTCATTTTGGCCACAGACACATCACGATGTCGGCAAACTCAACCATATAATAATAATTACAACAATAATAAAAAGATGACATGAATCTGTATTGAACGTTATAATTGAGTCTGATGTTGAGTCAATGAAAATGTGAAGTTGCAGTTCAGCTTTATGTGACTTTTAAGTGAAAAGGCTATACTTAAAGTAAACGATATGACCTAATTTGATCCTACAGTGTGGTTACACTGCACTTGCTTTTTGATCATTACAAATACGGTACAACAACCTTCTCAGGGTGGGGGTTACATGCTGTTTTGTCTTTGGAGAGTGTTGAGTATGATATCAAGTGAAATGGCTATACTTAAAGTAAATAATATGGCCTAATTTGATCATACAGTGTTGTTACACCTGCACTTGCTTTTTGATCATTACAAATAAAATAGAAGATATACAGTGTCTCTAGCATCACACAAAAATTATAAACAGGTAAGTAAGTGGTCTCAAAGAGGATTCTTTTTTTTCTGTCTCGGTCCTGACTGTCTCTCTCATTTGGACTCGGTCCTGACTTGGACTCGAACCTCTTGGACTCGGTTTTGATTGGACTCGAATGTCTTTGGACTTGGTCTTGACTTGGACTCGACAAGCCCTGGTCTTGGACTTGTCTTGGACTCGACAAAGGTGGTCTTGACTACAGCTCTGCAGAATTGCCACACCACCTTCCCCCTCACGGCCACACAAAAGTGTACGCTATATCCAAGGATGCATACTAACCCTAACCCTACTCTATATCCAAGGATGCATGCTAACCCTAACCCCACGCTATATCCAAGGTTGCATACTTAGAGTATCAGGACCACTCACTGGTTCAGAAGCAGCATTTACTTTAGTGCGACAAACCTGCTGTGGTGCATTCAGTTTGACTCCTGGTTTTCTATCAGCAACGGTGTAACCTCAAGCAGCAACTAGAGAGGCAGCCACGCAAACAACAACAAAAAATGACTAAATGGCACATTTAGTTTTGAAAAGCTTCAGACAAATCTTTAGAGAAAAGAAAATTGTATGCACATAGCACCTGGTCAAAAGTAAAGTAGATTTGATTAAGTGGTTGGAGTCATGTCACACACTGACTCAAATATTGATCTAGCTGATAAGGAACTGTTTCACTTTGTCCCTTCAAAGTTAGTCATTTATTTCTTGTTAAATAGCCATTGTTTTCATATATATATAGCCCTCAAAGCTGTTATCATTTTTTGGATGTGGCCCCTGCATAGATTGATTTTGACACCGCTGCCCTACATTCTTGTTTTTTTCACTCTTTGTACTTTGGTACTTGAGCCATTCACACTCAGTCTAAACACTGACCGGAATTAACGTCATTATAGTTAGTAAGTCGAGTTCCAAGTCTTGCAGAATGGAAAAAAAAAGGATTGAGGAGGTTGAAGAAAGGAAAGATTCATGAAGCTGAATCTGTTTTGGAGGCACAGGCCCTTGCTGCCTACCTGCAAGTGAAATGAAACAGTCTGAAGGAAAGAGAATCCTACAGCTGCCATCTGCCACGCATATGTCCGTCCCTAAACCCTATCACTGTCGCTGACTCTACGTCCGTATCTCCCCTTCACTCAACATCACAGAACACAACTCAAGACCCAGCACAGCATATCTGGCTGCACTAGAGTTCAGGCAATGTGTGAATTGAAATGCTCTGTGCTGCTTCTGCACGATAACCCCATCAACATTGTATTGACCGAGTGCTGAAACTGAAGTTAAATTGAAAAGGAGAGAGTGAGAAAGAGAGAGTGGGGAGAGAGAGTAAGAGAGGGAGCGTGGAAAAGATAAATTAACTCACCCCAGCGGCTTCGGTTTGTGGGTGTCCAAGGAGTGCAACTGACATCGTTTGTTCTTTTTGCTTTTGGGAATGGCGTCGATCATGTCGTTTAACTTTGACCTATAGAAAAGAAAAACTGAAACTGACAGCCTTGTCATACGGGTCCTAATAACTAGTATGTTTAGCGCCACAAGTACAACTGGGTCAACAAAACAGAATGACATGAATAATTGTAATAGAGATAATAATAAATATCTAATACCTGGCCTTCTACAACTGTTGTGAAAGAAACGGCACTAGAAAACCTGCCTCGAAATACAACCGACTGCACCAAAGTCTTACCCGTGGACATAGAAAAGTGTGTAGAGCTTCTTGGCGTCGGCCAGGCAGGCCTTGGTGACAGACAGCATGGCGGTGGTCTTCACAGTTAGGGGCTCCAGGGCCGGGTTCCCAGACTCCACCAGCCGGGAGAAGAGGCACTCCACGCTGCGCCGGCAGCCCACACAGGGCACCAGCTGGGCCAGCGTACAGAACACCTCCCGGGACGTCACCATCATGGCTGTGTTCAGGTCCTGCTGCTTTAACTTGGAGTGATACTGGAACACAGGTGGTATCATTTACTACCTTCGCCTAGTCATTTAGCAGACGCTTTATCAAAAAGAAGACGAGAAGATGGCTACGGGTCATGAATGAGCAGGTGGGAGGTTAGGTATTTTGCTCAAGGAGGCCTACAGGTAGACTGCGGACTTTAGGCATTGATAGATGCCAGTTTACAAATGACTTCTTTAGTAAATAACTTCCACTTGACTGCTGTGACAACATGACAGCTGTCTGCAGGGTGCAAAATTGTTTATCCACCGGCCAAATGGCTAGTGACTGTTCAGATTTTACCAGCTACTCGATAGATCACCAGTTTTTTTGGCTGGTGAGTGAAGCAAATCTGCCAGCAATTTGCATATTTTACCAGCATTCAGCCGGCGGCTGGTGCAAATTTATGCCCTGGCCGTCTGTAATTCACAGCATTATTTCTGCTGTACAAACACCAAGTCATCTGCAGCTGAATTTATCAAAACGCCTTCCTTAAAATCATGATTATACAAGTTACGTGGTACCTTTTCAGTTCTACCTCTTATGAACAGGCTGGGGTTACAATTAAAACTAATCACCTCTACAAACTGTTTCCATCGGGAAGTATTAATGTGCTGACTGTCAAGGTTCATGACATCATCGGAAAATTCCATCACCATCTGCAAATAAAACAAAAACACTTGTTTGTTACATTCTTCCTCCTCTAGGGGACTTTACCTAAGGTCTTCAGTCATGTAGTGTTTAATGGCGGGGTGGAGATGAGTATCAGCCTCAAACCAATAAGCATCAACCCTACGCCGATCACAGTCACAAAAGCACCATCAGGTATACTGCAGAACTGTGACGCGCAGCATTCACTCTTGTTTCATTTTGTGTGAAAAGCTGTCTAACCACAAGAGACTCTCTGAACAAAAATAATGGAGGAAACAACTTGAGAATGCCTTTGTGGCACTGCTTCTGGACGACCAACAGGCCAAACTAAGCTACTGGTGCCAAGACTGTGTGCTGCACTAGGAGATACGCTGGAGATAAGCTGAGATTGTCATAGAAGTACATAAAGTAGAGGATTATGGTTTGTTTCATAGAAGAATACTAAGATATTGGACAAGCCTGACCAAAAAGACACATGACCATCTCTCTGTATTGAATGATAATCCCTCTCCCCCTTCAATCAACAATTGATTCAAAAAGGTTTACCAATTGTTACACATTTACAAAAGCCTTGCTCAATAAACAGGTATATCCTGGGGGTCAAATAGCACACCTGTAGTTCACACTTCACGTCTAAACATTAAAATCATACGCAGAGGATTGCGTTAGCCATAACTGAATTCCTCCCATTGGTCATCATCACTACGCTGGGAAAATCCAATGGGAATGCTAACCCCTCCCCTCCCCCCTCCCCCTTCAACGTGGGCCTAGTTCCCGGAGCTAACAGCTCACATGAACATTTTGTCTTGGCCAAAAAGGACATACGAGGCACGTCTTACCGTGAGGGTGTCGTCGATGTAGAGGGGTATCTGCCTGGCCAGGAACGGGAAGTCCTCCTCGCCGTCCCTGCAAACCGCCACTAGACGCGCCATGTTTTCGTAGCTCTTCCAACGAGCGCAGCAGCAGCGCAGCCTATATATATATATATATATAGCGGACCACGTCAGGGCTAATGCTAATATCACATACATACACACACACACACAAAGTTAGCTAACACGGTAACCGACCCACGTACACGTACTGTGGGTCAACTTTAATGTCAGCTGAATCGCTGACACGGTTGTAGCGCTGCGTTACAAGTTTGCCTTCCTTGAGCCGTTTAGCTGGTTAGCATCCGAAGCTAAGGAAACAATACCTTAACAAAAAAACACACAAAAAACTACTCGGGTGAGATTTAACAACGTCGATGAATAACCGCGTTAACCATACTCCCGTTTCACCAGGGATAATACCATGACATTAGTCCAGTCCACTCATATCTGATCCCTTCCCATACACATAATTACCGACTGGATTTATCCCCCAAACAGTTTCTGACGTTGACAGTTTGTCCAAAGCCATGTCCGCTGACTAAGGGGACCACGCATCGCCCTCTGGCGTGGGTCATACATTAATGTCTATTAATTAGTGTTCAACTAGTGTGACAGATAGATAATGTAAAGTTCAATGCAGCTGATTGGCCACCTTACTCGGTCTCTACGATCATGATTTCAAAACCATTGTTTTTTTGTATTGATTTTTAATCAAAATCTATAAACAAAGTATTGGCATTTGCGTATGTAAATAGTGGTTATAAATATCTCACTCACCCGGTTTCGATAATGCCTTTTATAACAAAAATAAACAAGTTGGACCAGGGTGGTTACGGTTACAGCGGCGGAATCTTCAATAGTGATGGCTCGTTCGCGAACGAATCAGTTCGAAAGAACGACTCTTTAAAGTGAACGAACTGACCTCGTTCGCCTTTCTCGAACGTTCGACTCGTTCGTCGTCGTTCGTCTCGTTCGAGTCTCTGACGCGCTGCTGATTCGCGACGCTGATTCGCGAGTCGCGAGCCGTTCCCTGACTGTGATTGACTCGAGGACTGAGACGTCACGACTCACGAGAGCCAGCCAATCGTATTTGCTGATATATTAAACATCCAATAATCTACTACGCCCCCCCCCCACCCCTGACATGTCCTGACATGTCATTATGCATACATTAAATAAATCTGTTGAACTCAAATTAAATACATATGTTAACATATTCAACCAGACACAATGTTGTATTTGCTATTATTCACACATTTATTAACACCATCACCTCCCCCAGTTGGTTTGTCGGAGTTGAACTGTAACTTGATCTCTGAATGGTAACTTAACTGCATTCGTGATTCGTTTGAATGTTGTGAACGAGGGAGGAGAGTCGGTCAGACTCGGCTGGCATTCGCGAACGGCGAATGCCATAAAGAGTCGTTCGTTCGTTCGTTCAGTCGTGTTTCCGGTAGCGGTGAATCATTCACTCGTTCAGTCGTTCAGTCGTTCAGACTCAGCTCCTCCCTCCGCCCCTCGTTCTCATTCGCGAACGGCGAATGCATTCGCCGTTCGCGAATGAGAACGAGGGGCGGAGGGAGGAGCTGAACGAATGCATTCGCCGTTCGCGAATGAGAACGAGGGGCGGAGGGAGGAGCTGAGTCTGAACGACTGAACGATTCACCGCTACCGGAAACACGACTGAACGAACGAACGAACGACTCTTTATAGCGAACTGAACGACGCGAACTGATTCGCGCAAACGAATCATGAAATCCATCATCTGTTTAACCTTTGACCTCCACGCGCAGAGACGCACGTCAACGTCGTCACGTTTACGTGAGGCGGAGTGGAGTGGCCGCTAGGGGGAGCACGTGGGAACGTCATGCTCACTGACTCCCAGACAAAGGAGTCATGGAAATAACCAAATGCAATGATTACAGAGATGAGCAAAACTGAGACAAACCAAAAATGTCTTTTGAATATTGGCCATTTTTAATGTGTAATAATAATCTGACAAATTATGAAATAAAATAATATGACATACAATGATCTAATGTTGTGCTTGTGTGTTAGTGCAGAATACATTCAGATACACTCAATTTGACTTAATCTACAGCTGAAAAGTTGTATATGACATTACCATTACCACTGGCATTTCAGAGCATATTTCTCAGTGTGTATAATATATAGTATTTCTGAATATATTTTTTTAAATTTCCTGTTCATTCAGCAGAATGCAAAATCCCCATCGATTTCAAGATTTTTAATGCTATAAAAGGTTTACCAACATTTAAAATATATAATTGATTATCCAGTTACAATATGTTCTTCTATAAAAGTGAATCTTTAATAAACATGCGATATTCGTCCTTTGCTCATATATTTACATATGTACACACACATACCCACACCCACACACACACACAGGTGAGGAGAGTTTTATAACATAATTGACTTTGCATGCACAAAAGCATGCATAGTAAAAATAATAGTATTGTAGCCCCACTCACATATTTTGGTTCTGCAAAGTTTAATAAGCACCAAAGGAAAAAAAATCACCAGAATTTTACAGTTATTTTACACAGATGAAGAATATGTACAGCACCACAGTTAATAAACATGTAGGACAGCAGGACAGACACAGAGACATAATCACTGGTGCTAAATGTGTCCACCAAAATGTTAGTCAAGCCTGTCGTTACATTTGCTAGCAAGAAAAACAACAACTGATTCCTGTTTATCGCCTGAAAGAGACAAAATCTGTCCAGACTGCTCCTCTTTCTCTCTGCAACTGAATCTTTGTCTTTCTCGTGTGGGTTCCATGAGGATGGCACAAAGTAACAGTGCGATTTCCTCTGAAGCATAAGTAATACCATATCACCTAAGGCGAGGCACGCCAGGAAAAACGTACACTGAGCGACAGTCCAGAGGCAGAAAGACAAGTTTGCCAAACGCCGGGACACTGGCTCAACAGTCGCTTGGCAGAGGAATAAACCGCCGTACAGCACGGCGCTTCCCAACAGGAAGTTACGAATCACTCTGAAATAATCCCTCACCAGGGTCCTCGGCTTCATGAGGTAGAGTCCGATCTGAACTCCCGCCATGTATATCGCAATGTAGCCCACGACGGAGAACAGGCCCTCCTTGTTGGCATGCAAAAAGTCAACGGTCCTGTCATTGTTGTGGATCATAAAAGATTTCAGACCTGTGGTCTCAAGAGCCAACTGGTAGAGACCACCAAGCAGGACTGCAAAGATCCACGAGTAACTGACTGGAAAGAGAGCCAAGAGCAAGGATGCCACGACTCTAACTATGGCTAAGGTGAAGAAAAAATTCCAATGAACCCCATACTCTGTGACATGCTCATGGTAGCCAGTCATTTTGAGACTTGCTAGCCTTCCCAAACCAAGGGCTACGAGGGGCCAGACGGTCATTAACTGCTTGGCGATGTGATTCATCTTGGATCCAATTATGGTTTTCCCCCGTGCCTCCGGAGAAACAAGGGCATTTGCAAAGATATAGGCCCCAACGCCAAAGTCCATGACCCCTGTCCCATAGAGTTCAGTTTTAGCATATCTCCTTGGAAATACATTAAAATCTACAGCTAAAATGCTAATAGCAGTTTTGACATTCACAAGAACTCTGAAAACAGTTACCATGGGAACCCGGCCGGATTGAACATGACTCTGGAGAAAGCTCTTGGTGGTTGCGGTTTGTGGACGCATGGCGGCACGATTACCCTTGGCATGGTAGACACAACACTGGACAGCCACTGATACCAAAGCTAGACCCACGATGACCCAGTGCAGAATGTCACTTAACATGGTGCACGACAGGACAAGTGGCGCTATAATCATGGAAAAGTCTAGAAAGAAGTGAGAAATCCATGGAAATGGTAAGGGGATACCGCCTGTCCCCATGTAATACAAAATCCAGACAAGTCCTCTGTTGATAAAGCACAGGGGGGCAAGAAATGAGCCCAATGCCACTTCTCCCAGACTGGTCCCATTGAGGTTGCTGACAAACGCCTCCTTCAGCTCCCGTTGAGACATTGCCTGAAACAATTGAGTGAATTAATGATGAACAGATTCTCTGTATTCAGGTGTATTTCTATGATAATTACGGCACAGTTCTATTGATTATTGATTATTTATGCCAATCAATTTGTTAAGATGCCCTCCACTCAAGACCTGTGAATTATGGTGCTCAATAACAATGAATATATTTTCCCTAAATGCGAAACTAAGTTGTAGCTATTCTAATTTTAAATTGATACACTTTTGCGACAGAGCAAATTCAATCAACATTTGAATTTACCGAAGAGATGTAGCAGCAGTCGTAGTCCCTTCTGGCACATACTATCGACTATGACAACACGAGTACCTAGTAACACATTAGAAACGTAGACGATATATTACGGTAGTGCAAATACTTACGATATGATATTTTACGGAAAATCGACCCGGTTCATTGAAAGTAGCGTCTTTGAAAGCAAAAAATATCAGAGACAGTAAAGTTGTACAACGATGTGAAGTGCATTTCCGGATTCCCTGAATCTGGTCCGAAGCTGCGTTCACTGAAACTCGGACTCGCGAGACCTCACATGCAGTACATGTAGTTAATTTCGTATATACCTTGCTTCAAAACCCCAGGTACTTTAAGGTCAATTATCCACCCCCTTTACCAATACTAAGATTCTCAGAAATCATTAAATCTATCGTGTCGTACTACTACGCATGAATGAATTAGTATTTTTGAAAAGCAGCTACAAATAAAGACAGTCAGAATATAAAAATAAATCGGCGTAACTAAAAGTCAAAAAGTCATTGCACAGACCACTTTTGACATTTATTGATTTATCAGATGTTGTATGTATGTATTTTGCTCATATTACTCAAAGTGGGGAATTTTACAAAAACCACAAACGCAACCTCTGATATGGGCGTGGCGTAATGACGTCACGATGAGGGCGGGAAGCAGGTATGAAATAGTTGCAGGCTGTGGTTTGTCCTTGTGGATTTTAATGACAGTACTGTGGATTACTTTTTTCCCCGTTTAATGGCGGAATAGTGACATCGTACGGATGTTTGTATTCGTGGAAACTACGGATCGGTTTTTAAATGTATGTTTCGTGATCCAAGTTTGAGAAAACACAAGTACAGGATTTCCAACACCGAAATCCATGAATTCCGAGGAGAGCAAACGTGGAGTAAAACATGGACATGGGTCGTTTAAAAAGGTACATGTTTGACGTTGTATGTCCGACCGGCTGTACTAAACATATTACCGAGATGACACGTGAATAATGGGATCGCATCTCGTTAACCGTTAACAGGGTTAACGTTATGATGTTCGTGTGACATTTCACCAGATCGCTTAGTTCCGAAGTTAACTTGACGGTTAACCGTTTAGTGTGCTAACATTAGCGCTTCTTGCCTCTTAGGGTTAGCACTCTCTCTTGGGATTCATTTAATCTTATCATGCGATAAGATTAAATAAATCACAACACACTGATCACTGTTACCTGAATGGCCTAAAACAGCAACAGCTTGTTGCACAGGTCCAACATCTTCATAATGTTAAAGTATGACCTGAATGTATTGCTGGTATGGGATGGGCTTGCTGGACTAGTTCCCTGACTTCGGGCCGTTGGCAGGGCAACGCGGGAGGCTGCCTTCATCCCTAGCTCTGTCACACAAGTGATGTATTGAATTATATTATATGTTATTTGAGTTGTTCTGAAAAACACATTGGCTGAGAATGAATCCTAGACAGGGGGGTTGAGTTCAAGTATGTTTATTGATCTTCTTTCAGTCTAAATGTTGTGATGTCATATGTTATATATTCATTTATAGGGATGATCAAAGCTCAAAGTTCGTTCAAATCATCAAGGGTACAAACGCATACTGAATCAAGCTTGCAATGTCTGATATGTGAATCTATAAATGAGGTATCACGTTACACACCAGCTCCCCATTTCTCACCTCGATATCCCTGTTTGTGTGTTTGATTGTTTGTAGGTGAAAAGAGTGGGTAAGGAAAGCGCCCCCCACCCTCCCTCTCTGGATGACTCCCTGGAGGGAGACCTCCGGGCCTTCCTCATCGACGAAGACCAGCTCCACACTTACGACGACCTCACCAAGGTCAACCCGGTGACCCCTACCACAGGTAAGCCACGCAGAGACCGTGGCCGTGAAGGTGTGAATACAGGTGCGGACGCTAACTTCAACGTCTGCGGGCATCCCTAAGCCAGATGCCTAACCCCTACCAGCTCATTGAATACATGTACTGCCGGTTGCTTTGGAGAAAAGCATTTGCCAAATGACTTGATGGCAATGACATACATTGAAGATGAATGTAGAAAATCGCCAAATTCTGATTGGGTCAGCGGTCTTTACACTGTTCAGGTAGTATGAACACAGCATTCGTGACAACAAGAGCTGGCTAGGGTGTTTGACACCCAGCTGAAAGTACTGGGTTTGATTCCCCCATATCCACAGCCTTCTTGTGCAGGGTATCTAACCCCTACCTGCTCCTGACTGACATGTGCATTCACTCACTGCAAGATGCTTTTTATAAAAGTGTCTGCTAAATGACAAAATATTAAATGGACAAATTGTAATTTGGGTTTTATATATGAAAACTGCAAGTAAACGCATTCATTTTTTTAGACTTAATCAACAAGTAATAGACAGTGTTTTACATATGGCGCCAACCTGCTTCTTCTATTTTAAAAATGAAGTCTTTATAACACTGTAAACAAACAGCTGTACAGGTACAGTTAAGCAGCTTGTCTCATGTAGGTCACAGTGGATGTGGATCCAGTATGTTGAGATTGAGTAAACTCTACACAGCCATCTGGCACATTGTTATATTTGCATGTTGAACAGGGACCCAATATTGGATCATGTGATCACAGGAAGCATGTGCATTTTAATTCTAGGTGTGGCTGTACGGTACATGTCAAAGCCAAAGTGGCCCAAACTGTAATTATGTAAATTACATAATCTAAGAATCAGCATTTAGGCATTGTATTTGCATTTTGTAACTGCTGCTCTCCCTCGCTGCCACTTCATCAGACACTTTTATTGTGCATGTTAAAAGCACTCTGTTAACGTTTTTAAAAGGTGTACGAATATCAAATACATTATTATTCACTACTGTTGATAGGCAGAGACTGCAGTGCAATGGAAAAACGTTACTAACATATTTCTGAGTCATGGATTTAACCTCATTTCACCTTGATGTCCTCCAGAAACTGTGTATTTACCCATGGTTAGATAAAAACCTGCGGGCACAACAACCACAGCCTTAATGCACGAATAACTACAGCTCCAATGATGTCACATCAAAGAAGGTCTGCCTGTCAAAAGGCCAACATTCATACGACCACAAATTTAGATTTAAATTAGCTTTATTAGCTGATTTTTAGCTAGAATTGCCAATCCACCTGAGACGGTGTGTTTTGTTAACTATGTGCGCTTAAGGCCATACTTGGCATAGCATACTCAACCCTTATCAGCGTATATTTTCACCTTCCATTGTTTGTGAAAGAATCATGAAATGTTTTTCACGTTTCTCTCATCATGTAATTGCATTAAAATACAAATTAAAAATGGTGGGCATAAATCAAGGACACATGGAACCCATTGATTTAAACTAAAAAGCCAACATAGAATAAGTATATTTTTGCTTTATACTCTGCTTTATAGTAGTATGCAATCTGGCATAAGGAAAGTATATTAACAGATGCCTTATCCAAAGTGACTTACAGTGAATCTATTTAGATACATGTCATTAGAGGTTGATCTTGCTCAAGGATTGGTAGTAGCTAGACTGTGGACACCTTACGCTTACGAGTCAAACACCCTAACCACTGGCCCTCTTTTGTCATTCTTAGCAATCCTTACTCCTGCTAAGACTTGACCTGACATGTCAAATATATTGCTACCGACTGTACCGAGTCCTGCTGGGCTGAATCGAGTGGAAATGAAACTCCTCTTGATGTTTTGGTCTTACTAAAGTCAAAGCGTATATACTCCTTAAGCTTCCTAGCACCACTTAATAAACACTTTGTTTTTGTACATCCCCTCTTTGTTTGTTTTACCTCACATGTGATTGTGACCCTCATCTCAACACTTTGGCACATGTTGTGTTTGTATTTCAGTGCTGAAATGCCTACAGGCCCGGTACCGTGCCCAGGTCTTCTACACCCACGCAGGCTGCACCCTGGTGGCTCTCAACCCCTTCCAGCCCATCCCCGACCTTTACTCCCTGGACGTGATGAGGGAGTACCACAGCGCTGCACAGCCGCAGGTACCTCACACGCACTGACACCATTCTCTTCCATTGGCCTCTTCCATCCCTGCCAGAGGAACTGAAGGCACCATAATCTGCATATTTTTCAACAATAACAAAATACTTGTTTTGTTAACTTTCTTCTATAATGGAGTAGTGCGTATCTTTTTGGTACTTAGATTTTTTGTTTTAAGTTAATTATTTATTGCACGAAAAGTAAATATACAAGTTAATCGATTGACTACCATTAATACAGCAGATGATTTACTGTACACATGCTGGACTGTTCTTCTCTGCAGGAGTCCAAGCCTCATGTCTTCATCGTGGCGGAGGAGGCCTACAGGAATGTGCAGGGCCAGCTGCAGCCAGTCAACCAGTCTCTGGTGGTCAGTGGAGAGAGCGGTGCAGGAAAGGTATACATGTCAACCCATATATTGGTTGTGCTTTGTAAGGTAGTGTGTCAATATTGGTAAAGTGTGTGTGTGTGTGTGTGTGTGTGTGTGTGTGTGTGTGTGTGTGTGTGTGTGTGTGTGTGTGTGTGTGTGTGTGTGTGTGTGTGTGTGTGTGTGTGTGTGTGTGTGTGTGTGTGTGTGTGTATGTGTGTTTTTTTTCTTTTATTGTAAACAATCTAACCAATAGATAAGCTTTCTATTAAAATTGGTTGATGATGGTGGACAGCATTTGTAATGAATGGGATTGTAATGTTAACAACAACATTATTTTTTATAGCACAGTGATATAGAGATATGGCACATTTTAAAATGGTCCGCATGACTATTAATGTAGGTCATTACAGTATCACATAAATAACGTTAGGCAGTGCTGTTATTCACAGCCTATTTCCTTGTGTACAATAACTACACCTAATCAGTGTTATTATAAAACCAAAGGCTCTTCTTTTCTTTCTGCCCAACAGACGTGGACGTCAAGGTGTCTGATGAAGTACTACGCTACAGTAGCAGCCTCCTCCTCCGTACTGAAGAGCCAGGACACGGTGGACTGGATAGAGAAGAGGGTGCTGGACTCCAACCCTATCATGGAGGCCTTTGGTGAGGACGCTCTTACAGGGTTCCCATTGGGGCCAAGGGTGTTTTTGTCCCCCACACCCCAACAGTTCAGTATTGGCACCACTGCTCTTAGATCCTAGCATAGGATGGGTTTAATGCAGAGGATTTCCCCACAGGGATTATTAAAGTATATCAAAATCAAACAACAATTGCTAGGGATGCTTGTCCACCCAAATGTATGATGGACGGATCAGCCTACCCAGTGGACTGTACCAACTGGTAGGCTGGTCTATGAAATGTCTAATCGACATCACACCACATGGTGGTAAAATAGGGGCCGTTTTTTTGTGTTTTTTGGGTTACTACCGTCCCTGCTCGAATGTACTGAAAAGGTCACTGAATGGGAACCTTTCACCCATATGTAGGGAATGCCTGCACACTGCGCAACCACAACAGTAGTCGCTTTGGGAAGTACATCCAACTGCAGCTTGACAGGTACTCTTTCACTTGACTTTCTGTTGAGCCTCACTTACGGCCCTTTCACTGTCTTGCTTAACCTTTTCTTTTAAATCGCTTTTCTTTTATATCCCTTTTTTAATGACAATTAAATTGTTTTGAATTGATGCTGCCCTACTGTTTTTTAGGATAATGCTTTCACTGGGGTGTGTTTTATTGATATTTTGTTTTGTTTTTTTTAAGCACATTGTAACTTTGCAACGCAAAGTGCTGTATAGGTGTGTGTATCAATTTTACTTGTATAGCCCTTAATCACAGTTGCGGTCTCAAAGGGCTTTACAGACCATATATTTTTGACACCCCCTAACCCTAGCCCCCCAAAAGAAAAACCTCCCTTAATTATCAGGAAGAAATCTTGAGACGGAACGCAGAGTGGGGGATCGCTGCCTTCCAGGGATGTTTAGGAATGCAATGGAGGCCATAACTGACATGCATAGTAGCATTAAAAGCAAACATTTTAAGCAAAACAAAATTGAAAAATAGGTATTGTCCATGGTGCTGGCTAGTGAGCAAGATGATGGATGATCATGATGGGGATAATTATTGCTATCAATAACCATGGGTCTTCTGGTACATCTCAATCTGTGTTTGTGAAGGTCTCAGTTTTTGGTGGGGGCGTCTGTTCAAACATACCTCCTGGAGAAGACCAGGGTGGCCTGCCAGCCAGCTAATGAGAGGAACTTCCACATCTTTTACCAGGCAAGTGTACAGAAATATCTTCCCACATGGTTGAAACCCATATGGTCATTGGCAAGTGGTTTCATAACAACATAATTGTGCATAGACCACAAGAGTTGGTTGTGCTAGTTATGTTCATAGCATTGTTTCCATATCCTGATGTTGTAGAGATAATGGGGTTTTACAATAAGTGAATATTTAGATACTGAAATCTTGGGTCTATCTCAGATGATGAAAGGGGCTTCGGGGGAGCAGAGGAAGGAGTGGAAGATGTCCCATGGTCAGAGTTTTAACTGGCTTCCCAAAACTGAAAAAACACTGGAGGGTTAGTATCTGCTTTTTTCATGTATTCTTATTCGTTCTTGTATTATATTCTAGTTTTGTTAACATCATTTTGTGTTGTAATTCCTTGCAGAGGACTGTTTTCAGGAGACCGTAGAGGCAATGTCTCACCTGGGCCTCAAGTCAGAGAAGCAGGCAGAAATATTTAAGGTGCGCTTTTAGTTTTTACCACAACTTTATAACAACCTATAACTTACAACAACATATCTATAATATTTAGCCTGACTTACAATGTAACTTATGACGATTACAGATACTGGCAGGGATTCTGCAGTTGGGGAATATACACTTTGACGCTCCAGTGAAAGAGTCGGAACCTTGTGCTCTGGAGGGCCGATCCAAAGGTAGGTGGGGGGGGTTCGTTTCCTTCCATACATACATCCATACATACAAGAACTTCAATCTCGTACCTACTCCTACCACAGTGGTTGTGATTAACGTATCTCCACCTTTTGGCCGGCAGAGTTCTTGCAGAGGGCCGCCGGGCTGCTGTGTGTCCCTGCAGAGGAGCTCGAGGACTGTCTGGCGGTGAGGACTCTGATGGCAGGGAAGCAGAGCATCCTCAAGCCCTGCTCCCGCTCCGAGTGTGGCGTCAGGAGGGACTGCTTGGCCAAGGTCATCTACGCTCAGTGAGTAGCGCTGCTGCTGGAGAGTAACGGCTATGGCGTGGTGATTAGGCCAGATTGTGCTTGTGTGGACAGGGCAAGGATGCAGGCCATGTGGGAGCTTGCTGGTGTCCTTTTTTTTTTACAAAGAAGCATTGAGTTAACCTTCATATCTACATTTCTGTTAATGTTTGCCCATCAAAAACCATTGTCTATGCTTTTATCGTAATTAAGTCTGGTGGTGTTTTTTGTGTATTTAACAGCTTGTTTGAGTGGTTGACCATCTTCATCAACAACAGCATATGTGCGGACAACTCCACTTGGTGCAATTTCATAGGTACAAACTGACACTCTGTTATTATATTCCATGATATTCTTAACAGTGACTTGCTAATTTGTCCTCCTCTGTGCCCTCCAGGTCTGCTCGATGTGTACGGCTTTGAGTGTTTCCAGGTGAACAACCTGGAGCAGCTGTGCATCAACTACGCCAATGAGAAGCTCCAGCAGCACTTTGTCGCCCACTATCTCCGAGCACAGCAGGTGAACACCGTTCACCCCATCCGGGCGGTTCTGGTCAACCACTGACCAGTGGTCGACCGGAACCAGTGGTCCAAGTAGATCAAAAGAGGGAGATCTTTCTATGGGGGGAGTTTTTATTTTTTATGTCCGCAGCAAGAGCCTTATTTTCGTTGGAGTAGTTTGAGCTAGGAACGTCTAGTGATAATGCAATTATTGCATTTGCCATGGAGCTTAATCCTGCCTTACAGGCATTTGCCATGCCTGTAATGTGAAAAGTAATAATTCCACTGCAGCTTAACTACCATAATTCATACAAATGAATTATCATTCACCTGGGAATACAATAATTGTGTTCCCAGGTGAATGATTTAATTAGAACTTTAAAGGCCATTACATCTACCTTTTAAATATAATTTGCTATAAAGATAGATAGATCTAATATAGAAGGGGGAATGAACTGTTATTATTAGCCTAATTTACTGAACTGAACATATTGGACATTCTCTCTGCTGTATTATTATTGGATTTCATGCATGTGCCCCTTTATCCGATTGGATATTCATACCTGTGTTCCTGTGTGTTTTTTCCTCCACCCAGGAGGAGTACGTGTCTGAAGGGCTGGAGTGGTCCTTCGTCAGATACCAAGACAACCAGAGCTGCCTGGACCTGATCGAGGGAAACCCCACCGGCGTCTTCTCTCTGCTCAATGAGGTCAGGTGACCACCATCTTCATCTCTACGCTAGTGGTTTTCAAACTTTGGGTTGCGATGATTCATAAGTCGGTGACAAGCAGGGGGCCAAATGGGTCAGAAAATGGCCACAAAAAAAAAACGATTTGGTATATTTATGTGGATGGAATATACGGAATATACATACATGTAATGTGTGCATAAATGTTCATGATCTCACTTTTTTGACATGGTAATGAGAATGAATTATTTTACTGCACAAAATATTTGGTGGGTCCTGGGCTGAAAGTACCTGCTCTACGCAACCATCTTCTTCTTTTTTGACCTCAACGTGCACATGGCATTTATTTCTCCTCAGGAGTGCCGTCTCAACCGAGCGTCGGACGCTGGGAAGTTCCGCGTGCGCCTGGAGAAGGAGCTGAGCGACCATGGCAACATAAGCTGGGATAAGTTCAGCAAGGAGCCCCACTTCACTGTCACACACTACGCCGGCCGGGTCAGCTACCAGATAGAGGGCATGATGGAGAAAAATAAGGTACCGTAAAAATACGATGGCAAACGGTGTGGCTGGTCTGGGTGTTCATTTATCAGATGCTTTTATCCAAAGGGTCTTGCATTGAATTCAGGGACTCTGTTATTACAGAGCAGGTACGGTTTACACAGTGATTTCAGATGCATGTTGTTAAGGAACAAGTAGGGGTTGGACAGTGATTTCAAATAGTTATTAAGGAGCAGGTAGGAGTCTACTCTAGATGGCTGAGCAAGATGCCTAACCTGCGCCTGTATGACATGTGTCTAAATTCACTGTCAGTTGCTTTCCATAAAAGCATCTGCTAAAATGACTAAATAAATAGGTCTGTTGATGTTTTTTTACTGCTTTATATTCTTGGGGTATTAGGACCCAGTGCCGCCCGAGATCATCGCACTGCTCCAGGGGTCTGGGAACCCCTTGCTTGGCCAGGTCTTTGAGGACCAGGAACCAGAGAACACGGCAACTCGGGGACTCAGTAAGGTGGTGACCGTGGTCGCTAAATTCAAGGTGAGAAACTCAATACACCTGCTTTAAACAGGCTTAACGGAAAGTACTACTTCCCTTTTAAATCTCGACTGTGTTTAAACAGGATAAACCAGTTGATTTTTTTGATTGTTTATTTTTTTTGTTGTGTGTGTGTGTGTGGTCATAAGGGCGGCAGTGGCTCAGGAGGTGGAGCAGGTTGTCTGTCCCCGGCTCCTCCTAATGTCGAGGTGTCCCTGAGCAAGACGCCTAAGGCTACATCCACACTACTACGTTTTCATTTTAAACCGCATAACTTTTGCCACGTTTCCGCCTAGCGTACACAATACTCAGTTTTACTGTGAAAACTCTGGGGTTGCGTTTCAGTCTGGACTAGTGTGGACGGGCGGATACGGAGCCGATGAAGCAGACACCCACATTCGCTTCCTGATTGGGTCTTATCAGTCATGACGTGTCCTTCCCTGATTCGTCACGGCCCTATCATGTGATCAGCCTTGAGGCGGTTAATTCAACCAACACGCCTTATATTCATGTGTTACTCTTAGTAACAGTTCCACCTCGTCGTCGGTCCAAACAAAGAAATCTCTGGTCTTACTTTTCGCCATTGTTATTCTGTTCAATGTTCTTCCTCCCTAATATTTTCTGCAACTAACCAACCGCAGCGTAGACAATCTGCTTCCTGTTTATACCGGCATGCTGGTCATATGACCATGCATGGTCATGTGATATGCGTTTTCAGGTGTGGTAGTATGGACAGAGATTTTTTCTGATACGGTGCTAAAACGCTAGTGTGGACGGAGATCATTTTCGTTTCAAAAAAACGTATAAAACCGACAACGTAGTAGTGTGGATGTAGCCTAACTGCTCTCGACAAGCTGGCTGTTCCCTCGCATGGTTGACACCACTGTCACCATTCACTATGAATGGGTGAATGTGAGGCACTAATTGTAAAGTACTTTGAGTGGCCACAGGTTAAAAAAGCACTATATAAATGCCATATATTGTATTATTGTACATCTCTTATTCATTCCATAATGACAACGACGACTTTAAACGTTAATATACACAATGTATATTTTATATAGCTTTTTATTCACCACCAAATTCCTCTATTTCATTATCATCATCACAACCATCTCTCAAACATGTGTAGCAGTCAGTCACTCTAACTGACATGGCTGCGTTTGCTTCTGACTGTGTGTGTTCTCCTGGTGGTCTCTACCGGGCTGCAGAACTCTCTGGAAAGCCTGATGAAGATCCTCCACAGCACCACGCCTCACTACACCCGCTGCATCAAACCCAACCCAGACTGCAAGCCGCTCACCTTCCACAAGAAGGAGGTAAGTGCTGCTGCACTCTGGACCCTGAGTGGTCCTCTCACGTTAAGCCTGGTACCATTTGTTTTATGACCACAATAATGAAAAAAGGTAAGGCTCCAAGCTTTAAGGTGCTATATATTGCCGTGTGTAACCTGACCCTTTTATCCAAGACAACTGACAGGGAATTTCTTTTACGAGTCATTAATGAGCGGGTAGGGGTTAGGCGTGATGCCTAAAGGTAGACTGCAGACGCCGGGGGTTTGAACCTAGAACCTTTCGGTTGGAAGTCAAACCCCCTCCTTACCACATTAAAATATGGAAGAGTCTATAGCGACGACATCATAACTAACACTCACTAACACTGTGTCTGACCAGGGTCCACAAGTCACTTTTAGAATTGTGCCTTTTTACCGGCCAGAGTGGAAAAACTTACCGGCCAAGCAATTGTTTTAATGTGTAACCCTATCAGCCATTGGATCGTAGCAGTTGTTAATTTTGGGCCTTGGTCTGACTGCAGGTCATCATGCAGCTGGAGGCCTGTGGGATTGTGGAGACCATACACATCAGCGCTGCAGGCTTCCCCATAAGGTAAGGCGTCCGTGGCTGTATTTTAACAGCGTTTCAAATATCATCTTTACCCTCCATTGGTTTGTTATGGACTCATTCCTACTCACTCCCCATTTTTCTGTTCTGTTTAACAGAATTCCTTTCAGTGGATTCATTCAACGCTATGGGCTGATTTCTAGATCCTCACAAATCAAGCAAATGGTTCATAGTATGGGTAAGTTCTATATTAAAAGTAATTTTATTTCCGTTTAATTCCGTCACTTTTTATAGTTGACAAGAGTATAACTTTATTTCCTCTCTCCAGGTCTGCGAGTTTCTCCTTTTTCCCTTTGTTCGATTCCTTAATACATTTGATGCTCATTCTCTCCGCTACTCTTGGGACATTTCAGTCTGCTCCATAAGATCAGGACTTTTATAACAAATCTTTCAACTCCTTTGTAGAACTCTTGAGGTAAATGCAAAATGCATGCGCCTCTGCTTGATTTTCACAAATGGCTTAGCATGTTTCCACAAACTCTGCCAATGATTGTATATCCATTTGCTTGATCCACGCATGCCACATTTCACTTTTATGCAATCCATTGTTCTGACTATATAGCTCTTATATCTTCTCCTCAACCTAGAAATGTAACCCGACAGCATTTCAGAAATAACATCCCCGCATCCTTTGCAATATCACATTTTTCACAATGGCAGTGATGTTTCCCTTGCCTTTTCTGGTCTTTCTGAGGCGTCACTAACATCACCTTGCAAATGTGCAAATAACGTACATTTAGGGCTTAGTCAGCGTGGTTTAAACCCTGTTTGATTGCCGTTCTTGTTCTTTCTAGATTCGGAGCCTGGTCATGACGACCTGCTGAGGACAGCAGTAGATGCTATAGTGAGCGAGGCGTTGGGCAGCCGGTCTACAGGGCCTGTGTACCGAGGGGAGAGGGATTCCCATGCCTCGCTGGTGCACTGTGGAAAGACGAAGGCCTTCCTCACCCAGTATATGGTGAGACATGGTTCGGACGTACCCAGACGAGATAAGACTGTGTAGAAGTACTGAGCAGGGATTCTTGGTTACTTGCTGATACAGCAAATATGACCACACTAAATACAAATATAAATTTTAAAAAAATAACACAAATTACTTTGTGTTATTGGTATTGATCTAATCAACACCTAATCTAAACGGCACGTGCCAAAGCCTTTCAACATGCACAAGTATATCACACCTCTCAGCTGATAATGATGATCTAAACTTCAAATGTCCTCCACAGCTGGAGCTTCTCGAAGATCAGAGGAAGAGGATCCTGTCCCGGAAGGCCTTCTCCATCCAGTGCTGCTGGCGCCGGCACCAGCTCCGCAAACGGCATGCCCGCAGACGGGCCGCTGTTCTGATCCAAGCAGGTAAGGCGATTGAATGAGACCTGATTGTGGCCCCGCTGGCTGAGCTCAGTGCTAACGCTACAGATACACTTTGGTTGTCCTTCATCTGTTTGCCTGTAATGTTAGCTAACGGCAGGCTAGCAGGTGTTGGCTGATTGGGCTTGGTGCACACTGTCTCGGGTTAACCGTATCATGATCCTCTTGGGACAGAACTCCCCTCAGCGATTTGGGTTCATTCATTATTCAACTCACCCTCACACACAATAATATATAAGACCAACAGTTGCTTTTCCCATTATTACATGTTAGACATGGTGGTCCACAGTAGATTGATTGGGCAAGTCTCAGTATGAAGTTTATCTCTTTACGCATAGAAATGTACCACATTGTACCAGTATTGTGTTTAGTGCGCCCTGGGCGAGTGCTTGAATAACGCGTGTTGTGTCACCTGCAGCGGTGCGGTCGTGGCTGGTCAGGCGGGTGGTCCGCAGGTGGCAGAGGGCAGCCGCGGTCATCCAGACTGCCTGGAGGAGATGGAGGGTGAGTCTCGGCATCATCCACTCCCCAAAATAATGGTCTTGCTTTACTTCATGGAGTAACTTGTTGTAATGTATTGAAGGCACAAGTTTAACTGTTGTTTTCTGCTGTGCTTATGATGATGATGATGATGATGATGATGATGATGATGATGATGATGATGATGATGATGATGATGTATTTTGTGCCACCCCATAATTCCATGCAGTGTTTGATGACAAGTTCACATTACATAGGTCTGTCTACATAGGTCTGCGCTAGTCACATGGGCAACATGCCTTGCAGCGACACCCAGGTTCAATTTCAACCTGCGGTTCTACACTACACTTCCTTCCTTTTGTCTATCTTCACTGTCCAGTCCATGAAAAAACTATGGGACGAAAAGCCCCCAAAAAAGACATTATAAGTATATGTGTTGTCTCCCTACGCAGGTTTCAATGGATGCCTTAGCGGAGGTGGAGTTGGATGACGCAGAGGACTTCATGGAGGACCAGACGCTCGAGCTGAACCCCACGCTCAGGGAGAGGGGCTCGGTGCAGCTCTCCGGCATCGCGGAGCCCGTCACGGTGCACGGCTGGCCCATGGGCCTGGTGCTGGCCTCGGCCCCCTCCGCCAGCGTGTTCCTGACGGCCACGGGCTTCCAGAAGATGGTGTCCGTGTTGGCCTGCCTCGCCCTGCCCTCGTCCAGCAAAGGAGAGTACCGGGTGGAGACCAACCAGTACCGGCACGGGCTTGCCTCCATCCGAGCCCAGCCGAGGGTGAGCACAGACGCACTCGTTGTTCCTGCATGATAGCCATTCTGAGGTGGTGATCTGTATGTAAGATGTATTTATCATTTGAACATTTGTATTGCTTTTAGGGATCTGTGAAGCTCCACTACCAGAGATCTCCTCTGCTCTACGCTGACATGCTTCCAGACCTGAAGAGAGACGGAGTGACAGGGTTTAATCAGATCCTACTAGAGAAAACATTGTAAACATTGTATTGCCTTTTACTGTAGATAACACTACACCTTACTATACACTAAACACTCATTTAAAAGACAACCCAAACCAAAACTACTTCTGTGTATATGTAAGCATATGTAAGCGAATGGAAGTGCTGCTCTCGAGATCAAACTGAAATCACAGGGAACTTTTCTACTGCCACTACTTTGCTGCACTTTTTTTTTTAACGACATGCAAATTGTTTAAGATACTGCTTGATTCCTTGTCAAAATGTTATGTTTGCCAAAGATATTTTCTTGTTCTTTGTTGTCAATAAGAAATATTATAAGAACCAAACAGTATCACGATAGTTTCAAGCCCATTTGGATCCTGAATCATGCAGAAAATGATAACAAACATTTAAGTCAGCACGTGCACAAATAAGTCTCAAATTCCACACAACCTTGCTGCCTAATGTTTTATTGTATAGGCAATGCACAAAATTAAGGAAAATGTTTTGGTAAAGACATGTTCCTTAATTTAGTCTATTAATGAAACTTAAAAGTTGGGTCTGGCCAGTGTTTTTGCTATTGCACCATTCAAGCACCTTTTATGTAATGCATGTTATTTGTAGATAGGAACTATATAGGAACTAATGGGCCTTATGCAAGTGCCTTCTATCATATGATGGGCCTTAGGCAAGTGCCTTCTATCATATGATGGGCCATAATATATTTATTTGAATGATTTGCATTCTTTGAGTCTAAATGTATGTTATATATTTGGGTGCAGGTTCTAATGCAGAGATGAATACACCAAAGAGGACTCAAAAAGGGCTTTTCACAAAGTACATAGTTGCATTTTATAAAACACTATCCTCCAGCCAATTGCATTATGACCAGAGAGCATTTATCCATTACTGTTTTAAAGAACTTTACTTGTTGAGTCAATGCTCCTTTTATCATACAACCAGGAATAAGCACAATTTGAGATTTAATCATGTATAAGAGCTGCTGGCTGATTTTCATCTTTAGATTAAACTCATTGCAAGATTCGTGTGACTGCGTGAATCCTCTGTACCTGTATTTTGAGACATGATGATTGTGTTTTATCAACAGAACTAATGGAACATACTCTTTGTGTATCATGTCAAAGCACAAATATTTCATTAAATGATGTCTTGTCAGTTGATACACACGATGTATTACTTGTTACTTATTGTGCGAGTGACATTGCAACTACATTCGCTATTTATTTTTTACAAATGGCATTATGGATAGTTTTGAAATTAACTTTTATTATGAAGTCATTACATCACATAAAAAAACAATGACATGGAAATTAATTAAATACAAACAAAATCTAGACATCTTCAGTGGCCCCTGGTCTTGAGACCTTGTGTTTGTCATTTTCAACAACTTTCAAACACTCGTCTGAGAATTCGACAAACAGAGGCTCCTGCATGGCTGCTCTCATGGCGTCCGCTTTACTGTCCGCTCCGTCGATCGAGCGCAATACCTGCCGCAGGTGGGGGTTACGAAGAAGGTCTCTCAGCTCCTCCGATTGGCCTGGAGAAGAGCAGAAATCACATGACTTAATTCCCAAATGGGGAACTAGGGCTGCAGCAAATGGTTATTTTTTGTACTGTAAAATGTCATACAGTAATGGCAGATTTCCATCAAAGTTTCCAGAGCCCAAAGTGATGTATTAAAAGGCGATTGCTTGCTTTGTCTGACGAGTTAAAACTATATACATTGCTTTATAATGATCTGACAGTATTGAAACCGAAATTTTTGGCATTTTTAGTTGATGATTAACAACGCTATTTATCAAGTAAAGTGACGCATTTTGATCATTCACATTTCATTTTCAGATGATTGACTAATCCATTCATTTGTTTGTTTCAACGCTTATAAACTAAAACCCATCTCCTAGTGGTCTCTCTACAGGTCACGCCACACACATACTCAGCAGTTGAAGCTTCAGGAAGGGAACTTTGTCGGGATAATCTTCTTCCTTGAGGAGGATGTCATCCACAGTCCAGGGGTCTACAGAGACAAAGACATATAGGTCAAGAAGTCATTAACAAGAAGCAATGTGTTTTAAACAAACCGATCCATATCTCACTTTTAGAAGATGAAAGAGCTGTACACAGTAGTCTTTATGCTAAATAGGTGGGTGTTGTTTCTACTGAACATGAGCCAGGACTTCATACCTTCTGCCTGTGTCTCAGGGGCAACAGGGGGCGGCTGTTCAACACGACGGCAGCTGTCTGAAATACAGGATGATACGTTTAAAGGGGTAAGGTTAGGGTGAGAAGGCATGCCTCCATTATAGGGCAACGATCAACTTCAATTGCAATGTGCTCATGATCAAATGAAAGTACTGTAGTGGAAATGAGGAAGGCTTACCTTTATGTTTCTTGTAGCAGCCTAGCGAACAACTTAGGGAATGGAGAAAACAAACGTTAGCTTGTTCACACGTGACACCGACACAGTCAACAAAGCGACCGTCATTACGTTGTTAAGTGCCCTTGAAATGAACTAATGGTTTACGTAGTGATACTTGTTATAACTGTCGAGCACCATTGGATCAACGACCACCCGGAACGTTTCACCTTTACCGCCGTTTACTACGTGATGCACGGACCACAGACACGTGACACCAAACAGAGCCACGTGGTGCTCACGCCGTTACGCGCGTCTATGGTTACGCGCGTCTACTACGTGCAACTCACGTCGCGTTTTCCTCTCTCTCTCTCTCTCTCTCTCTCTCTCTCTCTCTCTCTCTCTCTCTCTCTCTCTCTCTCTCTCTCTCTATATATATACACACGTTATATAACATGATACTGCCAATGTAAAATAACTTCAATTAGCTCGGTCATCTAGCATGGGCTGAACGATTACTTAAAAGGTACTTACTATCTGATTTGGCAGGCAGGGCATCTGTATTTCGGTGTCTGGACGCTGCAAACATTGCAGATCTGCATGTTGACGAAGATACTATACTATGCTATACTTTCACCGCTTAAATTTAATTTCTTTCTCTAATAGATTCACCGCTTCCTGGTCCGAAGCAGTCTGCCCGGAATTTGGAAAACATAACATCCGGGAACAAAATGTCTTCAAAGTAAAAGTCCGGCAATTCTCGTAGGATTTGTTTTGGAGAAATAACACACCCCATGCAAACATGGCCTGTTTGTGTATGCAGATGTAATGTCAAACATTGACATGTATGTATGCACATGTAAATGTCAATGTCTTGTTGTGTAAGTACACAGGCCTACTCAAATACATATTGTGTGTTCTTGTTATTCTGAAAAAAACAACATAGTATCAGCCTAATAGCTGTATGCAGTCGGTGACAGATAATAATCATTTTTTTAAAAAGGAGAATATGCTTCTCCTCTGAAGGTATAAGAAATTATTGGACAGAGCTTCCTAAATGATGGCAAATGTAGTATACAATATAGATGCTGTACATCAAATATTGTGTAAAGACACCCATACATTTCAAAATGTTCTTCATTGTAAAAGTAAGCTATAGATAATATGTAGGCCTAGAATATGGCATATGGAGGGAACCCTATGTAAGTAGGCCTAATAGCATTTTTGGTGAATGTGGGAAGGGATGTCTTTACATTTTAAGTAAAACATATTTTTAATGATACTTTACTGATTAAATATGGTAAAATACTTTAGATTCGTATTTGACATACATACAGACAGACATAGTTTATATTCAAACGTGACCTATACCATACACAAATAAATGAATTTAGCCGTTTGTTTTTTTACAATATAATTTTTATTAAAACATGAAATGCATTTGGTCATCAATTTTACATATATATTGATATATAGCTTCTATTCTCTTGACTACACACAAGTGGTTATCCTGGGCTGAGCTATAACTCAACACTAACTACTTCCGCGCTGCTGTAACAGGAGAGGAGGTCGAGTTAACAGGGGCAGAGTAGACAGGAGCGTCCAGGCGTCACAACAACACAGTCTGGGTCCCTGGGTCTGTGGGTCTCAGGGTCTGTGGGTCTCTGGGTCAGCACAGGGGGTCAATCCTTTGGCCATGGTCAACTTAGGAAATACAACAGGTCCGGGATCTGCATGGACTAGGTACAGAGGAATGATTACATGAGTTGATTACATGAAAAATCATTACATAAAAACAGAAGCAGTCGATCTAAATTGCTGAACAATTAAACAGAATTGCATTGAACATTTAATTTCTAAACACAGGTCGTTTGTTGTCCCATGTAGGCTATATTAACCCTTTATAATGGGGGAGACGTCATATCTGTTGACATTCCCTGCAGATAGACGGTGGCAGCGGAATTGACCAGCTATTACATGTAATAGGGCTGTCCAAACCCTGCTGAACAGCAACGCTGAATCTGCACTAAAAATGATTTAAATTGTCTACATCAGTAGGCTATTACGTTTACGGATTTGGCATTCACAAATGATCACGCATTTACTGTAGAGGCCAGTCTCACCCAATAGTCCTGTAACAGTCCTGTAACGGAGTGTAATGCAGTGTTTATGTCGCACTATTTATACTAGGAGATGGGCTGTTGTTATATACAGCACGTATAATGTATGAAGTGGTCTCCTAAACACCACAGTTGCAGTGCTGTGACACTGAATCGTACCTTTTGAATCGGACATTTCAACACGACGTGCTCTTTGTTCGCCTGCGTTTTATTTCGCTGTTATGGTATTTCTCGGCGATCTTCCTCTCGTGGCCAGCGGGGCAATGGCGGTTGGTGTTCAGCTCTATCTCCTTCTTTGTCCTGCCCTTGCCGTAAGCATGGCAGGAGTATTCAATCAGGTTGTAGTACTCGTATTGGTCATAGTGGGCTGCCTCGAAAGAAGCGAGTCGTTCAATATCGGTCGCCATAACAGGAGAGAAACGCAGCTTAGTTTCACCAGATAGACTTTGGAGAGCAAGTAAACAGATGACGTCACCCAGTGTTTATATACATTGCAGTCACGTGACCATTGCGCCGCCGACGTAGACCACGTAACCGTGCAACAGTTACCCATTTATTACAAACCTACAAAAACAATATTTACCCATAACCAGAAACACCTAGGTTATATTCAACAATGCATATAAATGTAGTTTTTTGTAGGGCGTTGTGGCAACGAGTCTACATGTATTGGAAACGCATTAAAGGAAAAGACAATTCATTGTTTTTCTTACATTTTTTTAATATATAAAAATAAAATGAATGAAGCCAGGACGTTTTGCGGGGGGAATGAAGCAGTAGGACCAGAGAGGAGTTACATTAGTGGACAGTGCAGTGCTGTGCTAAAAAAATAATAAATAAATAAATTATATATATATATATATATATATATATATATATATATATATATATATATATATATATATATATATATATATATATATATATATATATATATATATATATATATATATATATATATATGCAAATCTGCATATTCCGCCTGGTATATGAGCTAATAAACGCCTGGGCGTACCTGCATCCCACACATTCACGGGACCATGAACGTGTCGCACACACACACACACACACACACACACACACACACACACACACATCATTTGTATGTATTCAAATGAGCGCGATATATATTTTAAAAAATGTACCCCCCCCCAAAAAAAAAAAAAAAAAAAAGAAGAAGAAGCGCGACACGCCCATGATGGTGTGGCGCGCCGCGTGACGCGCTCCCTCTCCACGTCGCAAACTCTCGCCCCAAATGCGCGAGACGGGAGAGAGCTCGGCGCGCGCGTGTCTCCGTCGTAAGGCCAGAGCATGATGGCGGCGCCCGTCCTGAGAGTGTCCACCCCGCGGTGGGAGCGAGCGGCCCGGCTCGCCGTGTGCCTGCTGGGCGTCGCGCTGTCCCTGTACGCCTTCCGCGTGGAGCGGGAGACGGCGAGGGACGCGGGCTACCGCGCGATGTGCGACGTCAGCGCCTCCATCAGCTGCTCCAGGGTGTTCACCTCCAGGTAATTTGAATTTCGCCGAGCGGGCGGCTCGGCTCGGAGGCGGCTCGGGCTCGGGCGGCGAGAGGCGGCTCGGGCTCGGGGGCGGCTCGGCTTGGGCTCGGAGGCGGCTCCGGCGAGAGGCGGCTCGGCTCGGCGGGTGGTGGTTTTTATTTGTTGTATTATTTTTTTAATTTATTTTTTGTTTGTTTGTTTGTTTGTTGGAGAAGGGCTGTCAAGTCCATTGTGCAAAACAAAACAAAAACATAAAAAACCCCGCGTTGTGTCTGAAGCCCACGGTGAGCCGTAGCAACCCGTCTGTAACAACACTGTAACTGTTGGTGAAATAAGCTAGTCTGTGTGTGTCTGTGTGTGTGTCTGTGTGTGTGTGTGTGTGAGGCGCGATGTAGCCGGCTATTCATTTCACCAATGGTCTAGCTAGCATAGCCAAGCTAACGCTGCTAGCTTCCCAGACCAACGCAATGCGTCCGCCAACGTTTTTTGGGGCCATTTGTTTGCGATATTAGCCTCGATTAAAACGGGTAATGGGTGACCGGCGCAGGTCGGCTAGTCCAGCTTCAACTTCAGGCTAACCCGGGTGGCCATTATAGCCCGTTTAACCCAGTGGGTGTGAAGGTATTGTCTGTTACATTACAGACACAGAGCAGCTATTCACTGTAACAAACGGACACATGCATGTGTACATGGCTTGTTGGTTTTTGTTTTTCTTCTAAATATATGATTTGTAGATACTTAGCAGTGATGCTACTAGGATACAATCTGAGAAGACACCTTTGGTTCAGTCCTTGGATGATCCCTGCGAGAGTGAATGGGAATGACAGAGCAAACAGCCCCAATTAAAGACACATTGAGGCTGAAGAGGGAAGTTGAACGGGTGATTATTAACCTGCACTGCCAATACTCAATACTACAAAGTTGACAGGATTGGTCACTTCTCATGGGAGGGCAGCGCTTGAACATCAAATGGACAAGATGAGAGAACGTCCCTTTGATAACGTGTTGTGCATATTATTCGTTTTTTGTTATAGAAACTAAAGCGATGACAAGGAGAACAGCGGGTGATCCACACCCAATAGGATTTCTATTCTTCCCTCCGTCTGTTTCAGAAAAGACAGGCACTACTAGCTCGACAGGAATCTGTGTGCATCCCAGATGTGCGGCTGCCACCTCTGTCTGCCTGTCTGTCTGTCTGTCTGTCTGTCACAGAGTTCCTGAGAACCTTTTTAGAGTAAGGTCTTATCTGAGCTCGTCAAAATTATCCACAAGACATTAGCATCCCTAGTCAACAAACAGGTTTTGTGTTGCTTCGATATGATGGCTTGGTGGGACACTGATCAAGTTACAGCGTGCAAGTCAGCGTGGCTCATTATAGATCCACTGCAATAGAAAGACATGCACCAGTATAGGCAAAAACTAACTAATGCCATGTTCACAACCTCTGTCTAAATGGGTCACAGGGTCTAATTGTGTTTGACCCATTTGGCATATCGATAGCATCATGCAGAGAAGGGGTTGTGTCACGGCTGTGTTGGCCTGCAATGTTACTTAATGGCCTAGCCATGTATGCCTTTCATCACCACACACACGCACACCTTGCAGAGTCACATTTATCAGCAAAGGTGGTTTGTTAGGTTAGGCCCCACTTCAGTTCCGCTTCCCTCAACTGTTTAAAATACAGACCCGTTTAGTACATGCATTGCTCCTAAATGTGTGCTTCAAAATAAGCCTTGGGCGTATTGGGTGTTGATCCTCTTGGGTACAATGTCTGTCCAATGTTGTTCTCCATACTGTTTTTCCTTAATAAGTAATAACAGACTTTTATTGCGTTTTGTATGTTTTTGTTTTTCTTTTGACGCTATAGATGGGGTCGAGGCTTCGGACTCTTGGGCTCCATATTTGGGAACGATAGCGCGCTGAACCAGCCCAAC
>JAOPHQ010005153.1:150000-182500 GCA_030340625.1 Merluccius polli
GACTACTGGTGAAAAAGGACGGGTTTACTAATGTAGGTGCCTGATCGCTGACATCAGGGGACTGTTCACCTGCACATTCAACATGATGAGGATTATGACGGTTCTCTGTAAGCGCATGTTAAAATGAATGTTTTAACATTCCTCATCATGATAAAAGGAGGGATCGATGATATGATGACCCTTCCCTAATAGGAGAGCCCCTTGTGAAATCAGAGGAGTTCGATTCGGAGAAATGTTATCTGGAGTTTGAATGCCCCTCTCCTCGGCCGGTATGGCTCGCGGTGCATTAGGTTGTTTTGTTTTTTTGTCTTGTTGCCGATCTTATTACGCATGTTGTCCAACTCCCCGAATGTTTCCAGAGGGATGGATTAGGACATTGAGAGCACAGGTCGCAATAGGTCTTGCTAGCACTTCAGTATTGTCCTCCAAAATATTCAGCCAATAGGACCTCAACTCCACTGTTTGTTTTAATTTATTAACATCTCATACATTCGACCATGTGGTACTGTGCGCAAAAGCCTCTGGCTATGTTGACCAATGGAAATACAGACAGACACATAATGGGTCTGTCTTTCAGCTTTTAAACCTGGGCAGTACACCCTGTCCGTTAATGTTTGTCATGTAATGCATTTTTCTTTTCTGTGATGGATTGAGAGGGCAAGTACTCAACTGATTCTTTATTTTAAATGCATCGAGCCATGTGTCTCACAATGGGGGTTCTGCATCATGTGTTGTAATCGGCCAAAGTGGTGTCAACCTGTTATTTTGAACAAGTTGTATTGAAGACGGTGAGGACAATGTGTTTGTGTGTTTAGCTGATTATTCCCTGAGATCCTGTTAAAACACACATGCACACATTCATTTGCATTTTCTCACATCTGTGAAAAGCCTGTGCGTTCACATCCAAGGCGAGTTAACCCAAGGTCCACAGAAATTAGTCAAATTTCCAAAATGTTAGATTGAAGTTGGGCATTTTAGAAACTCATTATCACCATGGTGGATCATTTCAGTGGAGTGTCAACTTTAGTAATGACACACATTGTGGCCTAACATAAAGCTTACTGAATGCTAGGCTAAACAAGACATCAAATTGATGTCTGATGTACGGTTCACACCAAAAAACTAAAAGTACAAATCACAAGCCCTCCTGAATCCCAGTAGGACTGGATTTGAGTCAGGCGCTGAGGTATATTAACTGCCATGTCTGTTGCGTAACCAATGCCATCAGAAGTGCCTTCTGTTTGATCACTGGGCCACGAGCCAAAGAAGAGCAACAGCAAAAGCCTTGTAAAGAAAAACCATAAATAAGAATGACGACAGCAATGGGCACGCATCCCATGCCTTGCGTAAAATGTAATCTGATCAATAATTCCTGATATTTTTGTTGTAAAATGTCAGTATTCCACAAAACAAGCAGACATGATGCCCTAATAAACCTTATGAATCATAGACCTTTTGTTTTTTTATGAATTAATTCCACTATTTTGTCACGTTTTTTTTTTTTTTTTTTTTCTAGCCAGGACATGTTTAATAGCTAGTACACTATCTGTTGAAATTACATGATTGTAATGTTATTTTCCCATCGTTACTTATTCCCTTTAGCGTTGAAGACATAACATTATTGGCTATTTTGGTAACCTAGGAGGGAGGTCGGAGGGCAAGATGAGTCAGCATACAATTTGTATTACATTTATTTTGGAGGAAAACTTATTATTTAGGTTTGCTTCTGTATTTGCCAAATATGTTTTAAAAATGCTGTATTTTCTTACATGGAAAAGTGTTAAAAGAATGGTAGGAGGGTGGAGGATAAACAATCTGATTTAATCCATTTACTTCACAGGGAATCTGTCAAAAATGAAGTTGATACAGGTGTCTCGTCAACTTTTTAATTGTATCATGTCATGTGGAAACGATCTACCATTAAACATTCCCTCTAAAACAACCTGTTTTTATTTGTAACTGAAAAATACAATAGTAAATTGCCAGTTGATTGGAGATTGGTTGACATCTGTTTAAGTATGTTAATGAACAATTTTGTTCTTAAAACGTAAGTGTAAACATCAAGTTATATCGATCTTGTAGATTGAATTGTGTGATGGTATAATTGCAAAAAAGTTTTAAAAAGTATTTGATAAGGGCCTAGTACATAGCTCAATTGAAATTGGAACTTTACATTGACAAAGTGACAAATCTATCAGATGTTTAAATGTGTACAATGTCCTAAATATTTGGTCAAGCCACTGAGCAACACTGATACTTGAAACAAACTATTGGATGTACTATCTCGTCATTTAGGAGATACTTTAGACATCTTGCGCAAGGGTCCTTACAGATCAGGCTGCGGTCATGGAAGTCGAACACCCTAGCCACGACGATACACTATCCTGTCCCTGAACATCATACAGATTTGAAGACAAGTCTGCGACAGTAGGATTGCAGTTGACAAATATTTGCAATCCAATTGTTGGCAGTTTGAGATCTGGTCGTGGGAATAGGTGAACCTCTGAATCCAGATCAGCTAAAATTAAGTCTTAAGCATTTCATTGAGTAAAGACTTGAGTACAAGTTACATTCACATTTTTATTAAAAACAAGAATTACAAATGTGTTGTGCTTGCAATGTATTCAATGGTGTATTCAACATTAACATTTCAGACAGCATCTAGTCTTAGGTTTGCTGCTATAGGATACCATAACATTGTAAGCACTGAAAGGTACCTTTCAAGAAAATAAACACTTTTGGTTAGAGCTTGTTTTATGTGCATCACCAGACTGGTATGAAAGGAATATACGAAAGTCATATACATATGACTAACCAAAAATTAAGTGACAAATGAGTGTCAATCGATTACACACGTTCAGATTATACTCACAACAATGTAGAACACCTTCAACTCAAAACTATCATGCTTTGTTTAGTTATCCTCTTAATAGGGTTGGTTGAAAAGTTAACCAGCACTGTCTCGTCACGACCAAAGTGATGGCTGAGTTATGTTTCATGTCAATAGGAATACCAAATACGAAAGGCACTTTTAGTTATAAAACCAACAAACACCAATATGGAAGATAAAAATATACATTTATCTAAGCAGTGTCTTTGGAAATGCCCGATAAACTTCCCTGACCAATTAAAACATTTTTTTAAATATATTTAAGACACAGAAAATGTGAATTGGTAACCTTTCTTTATTCATTAAAATCTTATCTTAGTGTAGCATAATCCTGAATAAACAGGTCTTCCCTATGACAGAGCATGTCATGAAATAAAATGTTTCCCGTTACGGCACTTTCTAGCTGGTTAACCTCAAGAGTAAACCACAAATTTCTTTCATTAACAAATGATGTATTTCAGTCACACAAGTGTAAAAAAAAGGAATGACTGGCTGGGCAACGGATGGATCCATCGATTACTCAATCTGCAAATCTGTGACTATTAATAGTAATCCAGTCACTCCTGGGTATTTTTCGTCTGAATGTGGAAAAGTACTGACCAACTAGAACGTAGAGTCCATTACATTGTGACCATATACTATAATATCTATAGACGACCACAAATATCCAACATAAAAACATTAACATCCGTCACCAGTAGCAAAAAATGGAATATGTTTGATAATGTTAACCATCTTAAAACTAACGCAAACATTCAGTTTCTAGACTTGTTGACTGAAATGGTACAGACTAATTCATAGCAGCCCAAGTTTTTCCCAAAGGCTCCACAACGGGAACAATCGCGCCCCCGTCCGCCTGCAACAGACCCCAGAAACCAAAGCCCCACGGGGCTAAGGGGACCGTCACAGCGAACAGGGGTACTTGGTCCAGGGAGGGAGTATGCCTGTTTCGTTGGCCAGCCTCCAGTACCTCTCCTTCAGGGTGTAGGCCCCCGCTTTGGGCTGCCTCTGTCTGGTGAAGATGCCCTTCTTGTTGCCCACCACACGGGTCACTCCTGTGGACAACAAAACAACAACAAACACGAGCACGGAACAGATCAGCGATCGTGTATATGAACGGCACAGATTTATAGACAATGTAGAGGGAGCAGGGCCCTCTGGTTGTTGAGAAGAGGATTGTGGTCCATGAGGAGGGGGGGGGCTTAATCTATCCATCACCCTAGTAGTCTGTTGTGGCCGGTTTGTCGTCATTTTGTTTTTCAACAGCAACCCCGCCCAGCCTTAACAATGCCTTGAGACTTAGCAGTTAAGCGTGAAAGCAGTTGTGTCTAGGTCTCTCTAGACACATTCGTGTTGCAATGGCATGCCCTTCCAACTCGTCTGGTTGGACAACATGGCTGCCACGATCTCTCTGTACCCACCTTGCGCTGTCATGAAGTCGGCAAAGTTCCAGATGAGCTCGCCGATGACATACTGCTTGCGTTTCTGGTCGAAGACCTTGTGGTAGCTCTGCAGGACCATGACCTGGTACTCCTCGGTGAACATCATGGGAGGGTCCTGCAAGGTGGAGAACAATTACTACATTTAGTCAGCACATGACAAAGAATGAGTTTTATTTTACTGAGTCATTTAATGAGTCAGCCATCTGCACAGCCGTTTGAACTTTCTGTTGCTAAAAAATGCATGAATCACAAAAAGTTAAACAATAACAAAAAATGGCTTCAAGAGTCAAACAGAAGCAAGACTGATAGCATTTTGTTGTTCCATAGTACATAGTAGGAGTGTGTGTGTGCGCGTGTTAATCCTCACACTGTGAAGCCCCGGGACCACGTCGGCTCCATATTCACTCTGTATGATGGGCTTCTGGTACTTTCCATACCACTCCTCGAACTGCGTGTTGAGCTGTAAGGAGATGACCTCCAGCTGACCAGGGTCGTGGTACCAGGAGAAGTAACTGTTGACGCAGATGACATCTACGAAGGGAGCCTAGAGACAGGACAGGACAACATGATGTACTTGTAGAAGGAGGGCTCCGATTGGACGAGACAAGCGCCACAGTGGTCGTCCCAACGGATTATAACGGCCCATCGATTTATCGCTGAGCCGCTGATTCACCCAGCTACTAGAATGAGATGGGCCGGCTATAAGGGCGCACTCTATCTTTTTTTTTAAATGTCTTTGCCAAGACATAAAATATTTAGAACCGGTTAAATAGACTTTAGTTTGACCCTTTTTTCATCCTCCGAGCACTTCAGCTTGAGGGAAACAAGCAACCATTTTAACATGCTTTTTAACAGTTTATCTGTTCAAGATTCAATGCTTTATTACCATACAACACCTTAGTTGTTAGGGATTTTCCTCAGTGTGCTCATGACAACAACAAACAATCACAGAATAACAGTGAAGACATAATAAGAATACAAAAAACACATAACCACCATGTAAGATATTGCCAGTCCAAGAGTTTAAAAAAGTTTAAAAAGAGTTTTGAGAGACAGGTCTGAGGGGGGGGGGTGGCAGTGTAAGCAATGCAAGACAAGCATTTCAAGCTTTTTTTAAATCATTTAAAACATGATAGTTTTGGACAGACAGTTTTGAGAGGATCCGTGCAAGATCTCACCCCTTTGTCCCGGGCGTAGTTGCTGTTTGTAACGTAAGTGACCGGCCGCGTAGCATCCAGAGACTTGGTGTGAGCTATCAAGGTCCTGGAAAACAACAGCACATTCATTTAATTAAAAAAATAATCCACATGGTTCATTACATCCTAATCATAAATGCCTACATTATTCATATCTAAAACACCATAAATAATTCTATATGTTGACCATTAATATTGTTTATTCATCCGTGTTAGGAATCACGTACCATCTATCTACCAAGTAAGAATTGTTTCAGAATATTATCGTATCATAATAGACACTACACACAAGGGCTTTAACTCAAAGTATATCGGTGTATAAAACTGAACTCTGTCTGTTACCCATCAGTAGTATTAAGTATATCAGTAATATGCAACTCTGAAACTGTCTGTCACAAGTCCTACCTACAGTACAGCACAGTCCCAAACCAGTTTATTACAACTGACTGCATTCCAGAAATGATTAGAAGGGAGAGGCTCTCACACACACACACACACACACTTATTTTTTTCTCCTATTATTTTCACATACCAGCAGAGGGCGTGAGTCTTTGTCTGTCTGGGTCCACTCAAAACACATAAATCCATAGCCCGGAGTGATTGGGTATATAGGGGGGGGGGGGGACTCACTTAAAGTAGACGCCTGCGGGGGGCATCTCGGACGCCGGCTCATTGGCCACGGACCACATAACCACGGAGGGGTGGTTCTTGTCCCGCGTCACCAGCTCCCCCATCACGTCCAGGTGGTGGGCCAGCGAGGCGTTCCCAAAACTACGACTAAGAAAAAAACAGATTCAATAGCTACCCTAGGAAGAAGATCCTTAAAGGTCTTTGGGGCGGGGGAGGTTACATACATGTCCTTGATGCCTACGCCCGGGCACTCGTCGATGACCACGATGCCGTGGCGGTCACACATGTGCAGGATCTCCTCGGCGTACGGGTAGTGGCTGGTGCGGAACGAGTTGGCCCCCAGCCACTTCATCAGGTTGAAGTCCTTCACTACCAGCGGCCAGTCGAAGCCTTTACCACGAAGCTACCGTGGACAAAGGGAAGGGGTGTTTTTCAAAACAAGTCACTCATGAGCTTCAAATCAATTCTGAAAAATTACACATTTCTAATTAATTAAAATGTGTCAATACTGTGCCTCAACTAAACCAAACTTTTTAATAGATGTTTTGCTGCCCCCTAGTGGCCACTCACGTCGGAGTCCTCGTGCTTGTTGACGCCATGGAAGTAGAAGGGCTTGTTGTTGATGAGAAACTGAGTGCTGGTGACCTTCACGGTGCGGATCCCCACCGGCAGGGTGTACACGTCCTCCAGCACGGCTCCTCCTTTGTCCACCACCTGCATGTGAACCTGCAGGTCCAAGTACAAGTCATGACTACAGTCTCAGGAAGATTTTAGTTGAATGCTTAGCACAGTAACAGGGTGGTCACCAATACAGCAATGTGCATACATGTTCTGCCATCTGCCACACACTCTGCTTACCAATAGTGGTAAATATGGTCCAACTTTGATTACTTAACAAATTTAATTTAGCTGAATAAATGGTGAATTGTCAAAATCAAAAAAAAAGTCAAAAAGTTGAGGCTTCACATGAAGGGAAGTTCAGGTAAGGACTAAAATTTGCCAACTGACGTTTCGAAATATGTTTGCCTTGTTGTAGCACGTTGTGCAATGCCCTAATCCAAGCTCCTCAGTATCTGTAACTCCAGATGATATTTACTGAGTTTGATCCCCCAATGTCCGCAGCCTACCTGGAGGCATCCTTGAGCAAGATGACTAGCCCCTACCTGCTCCTTAAAATGGGCAGTTCGCCAATTCAACACATTCAGCCTACCGTTGGGGTAGTTGGGAAAGAGTTTTAAGTAGCTTCACTTTCAAATATAATTTGTATAGGTTAGGTTCATGATGTTGCAAAGTGATGCAATCTAGCCCCCATTGTAAACTAAATCTAATTACACAGATTATATTGGAATGCGAAACTACAGTACTGAAAGACTCTTTCCCACTAGTATATGAAATCACTGTAAAATGCTTCGATGAAAGCGTCTATGGAAACATGCGTTGCGATAATGCATGTTTCCATAGTACTACCCAGGGGTGGGTCAGAATAATCGATTTTTTCCGATGATCCGATTTTTCATTTTTGGGTCAACCACTTTTTATCTTCTTTTTTGCATAATAACTTTTTTGGTTAAAGTGTATTTTAGTTCAATAGGATATATGAACATCTCTACCAGATTCGGCACCTGTAAGGTGTTCCTTTCTGACGGCTGTCAGCGAATCCAAATAATGGACTAGTCGCTCATACCACCCACTGATTATTCGACTGTGAAAAATGTGAGATGAGCACATCCCTGGTACTACCCAGTACCTTGGTAGCAGTCCTATGGTAAACGCAGTGGGACAGTGCGGCTCTTACCTCCATGCTGTAAAGGTAGCCTGGATTCACGTGCATCAGGTAGGGCCACCAGAGCATCACGTCCGCCACCTTGAGCACGCCTGTCAGCCCGGTGGAGGTGGCGACGCAGCGGCCGTCTCGGTCCGTCAACGCGATCTTCAGGCTGGCCACGGAGGAGCCAGACACCGCTACGTTGTACGCGACGGTGCCTGGGATCCAGAGAGGCGGAAAAACATTGCAGAGACAAGACAAGGTTGACTAAAGCTTGGATCCATTATTTGTGACACTTTGTGGCACTGAAAAAGTGGAAAAGTACCCATCAGGTTGATGCAGTACCTCTTGTGTGAAGAGGCAGCAATGAGTCCCTTTGACTGTTTTCATTTCACTCACCGACGCTATCAGCAAAGTCTGTCACCACGGTGATGTCATTCACGTACGCCTGAGGAGTGGTGTACAGCAGCACCGAACGGTGAATGCCGGCGTAGTTGAAGAAGTCAAAGTACGTGTTCTGCACGAAATAGCCTTTAGGGTACCTGTTTAACAATTGACAATTACTTTTTTGTTTAACACTCTCACCTACTTACAGTGGAAAACATCTGTCAACACATGACGCCATTAGCGAGCACTGCAGTGAGTCCTGCTCAGGGACGCCTACGCAGACATTAGGACATTGGGGTCTCAAACCCAGAACCTTTTCGGCTGGGAGCGAAACACACCCAGATGTCGTAGTCACTACTACACCACCATCCTTCCCCCCCCCCCCCCCCCCCCCACCGCATCGCATCGGAGGAGTGTTCTGCTTGGTGTGTGTGTGTGTGATGGAAGTGGGAGGAAGTGACACACTTACTTGGTGAGGTCAGTCATGTACTGGATGCTTCCCGGAGGGAGGGTCTCCAGGGTCAGCGTGTTGTTGACGGCTATCGTGATCCTGCACGGCGCCGACGGGTTGGCGCCGATCACATGACCGACCTCTGCCTCGAACGGGAGATGGCCGCCGTCGTGCTCCGCCACTTTCACGCCGTTCACCCACTGTGATGGCGAACGACAACCGTTCAGGAGAAACGCATTTCCATATCAATATGAAATACGGACACATACATTGATTTTACATTACAGATGTCGACATGGAAGTTTGTTTTTGTTGTTGACTTTTTGTATTATTATTATTAACCACTTTTTTGAACTGATGTGTGCTTTTGTCACGACCCAGTCTCCCCTCAGGGATGTCACAAGGTATCCTTCCCATCTACACAGAGCACCATAGGATTTTCTTCATTGACATTTTGAAATTGATGGTGTGTGGTGTGGGCCATGTGTGTGTGTGTGTGTGTGTGTGATGAACACCTACCACCACGGAATAATAGTGCGCACTCCCCACACGGAGCACGACCCTGGTGCGCGGGTCGGCCCCCCAGCGGACCGGTACCACCACCTCCCGGTCGTACCACACCCAGCCAATGAAATCCCTCAGCTTGGGGTCCTGGGTGACGTCATTATAGCTGGCCGGAACCGGCATGTCCAAAACGGGGCCGGTCTGAAATCAACAGGGGGGCGGAGGAGGAAGAAGAAAGAAGAAGAAGAAGTAGTAGTACTGGTTATTTTATTGTTTCTCAGCCTTTATAGTGTTTCGACTCTAGTAGTGTATGACTTTACCTCTGCGAGGCGCCGTTTGTACCAGGCCTGCTCAAAACCCAAATTCCTATTGGGCGACATGTCTGCTCTGAAGTCCCAAAGTCCGTTGAGCTCCTTGATCTCTCGCGTTGCCGACTCCCGGGGGAAAAGCATCCCGTAGTGAGTCGCGTAACACGCGTCCCATAGCGCACACGCTAACAACACGCGCAGCTGGAGACGTTTCGCGGGACAATTCATCCTGAGTGACACATTTAACGCCAACTAAAGCATGTTTAAAAAACGTTTAGAAAGGAAAGGCGTTGGGTTTCAACGGGCTCGCGATGCGCGGCGCCTCGACGGTCACGTAGGAGAAGTTGGGAAACTCTTGGTCACGTGGGACGTGGCTGCAGCCAATCGGAACGAGGTGCGTTCGTGTCTTCTTCAGGTGCGCTGGAAGGATCAGTTGAAATGATTCAGACCCGTATTTAAAGCTTAAATTTAAATGTAACACCAAAAGAACGTGGATATTTGGACTGGCACACACAAACACTATGTAAAGCACTTTGGGTGTCTTGAAAAGCGCTCTAAAAAATGCAATGAATTATTAGCATAATCCATTTTTAACTTCCATGACACTCGCTCTTATTTGAGATTTTACTGTATCACACAGCTTTGACACCGCTTCTGCGTCATTTTATACTACAGGCTTTTCTGTTCTTGTGCAACGCAGCTGTAGGTGTAATGCAGTTCATCGTGCCGCTAGAGGGCGCCAGATACCCGCACACCGCAGCCGACGGCCACAAGCGCAGCTCCCGTGTGCGCGGCCAACCGAGCACTTCCCTTCAGGGCCACCTTTGTCCTGCGTCAACAAGTCAAGACCCAAACATGATTGAAGTTCAACGTTGTTTAGCCTACTTAACGAAGAAGGTGACATGACAGAGAAAACACACACACACACACACACACACACACACACACACACACACACACACACAACAAGAAAATGACATCGCTAGGAAATAATCAATCTGGCCCTTCCCTTTTTGTACTTCCCTTTCCTTTTATCCATTTTGATTTACTGAACTATTCTAGTGTATACCCAACACATTGTCTTCATGTAGGCTACTGAAATAATACATCTTATGGTCTCCCTGGAACCTGTTGACCCCTCATGGGCTGCAATATTTGCATGGGCGTATTTTGGTGTATGGAGATGGTAGAGAGATTACTGGTCATCCCGATACTAAATTTGTCTGAAGTATTTATGTTGATTAAATATATACAACTCTGATTATACAACTCTGATACATTTTTCTGTGCTAAAGCATGTGTTTAAAAGGTCAAATAAACAATATTAAACGTCTAAATCCATCTGTGTAACAATGTCTAAATAGGAGGGGGCAGGTTAGGGGCTCCCAGCTGAAAGGTTCTGTGTTTAATGTCCACAGTCTACATGTAAAATTCGCTGCATGTCGCTTTGGATACAATCGTATTCTAAAAAATAGCAATAGGCCAAATAGTAGCCTAGTAGTATAGTAAACACCTGGTATAAGCTGAAAGGCTTGTTTTTCACTTGTTTCTCAACATATGATGTGGAGAACAATGTGGGAGGATGACCTACACAGCTATCATGAACCGCTTCCTGTTGTATACCAGGCATATGTCTTCAGTTCTTCTTTTGACCTTTTGCTCCTGTGCTGCCATACCCTCCTAGAAGCCCGACGGCCGCACCCCATCAAGCGCTGGTCAAAATCTCCCTCATGTACCGCTCGGCCACATGGTCATCACTACTCTCCGCCCAGGGGTGACGAGAGCGGTCAGCACAGCAGTGAATCTTACTCCAAACAATTGAATATTTAATATGAAATGCATACATCAATTGTTCTGGGGGGAGCTTTGATCCCTTCTCTCTCCATCGGGAAGACAATTTGGATAAAAGAGTCCGGGGCCATATGGCGGGCAGTGCGGAGTCATGTCCAACCTTCTCACCTTCACCCAGGCCTTTCAGCAGCAGGATATCCTTGTAAGCTTCTGGATACGGTGCGCTGGCGCGGTGACGTAAACAGGACAGACTATTTGGACATTACTATCACCTTGCAGAAGGCAGTGAAACATGATGGTTGTTTCCAGGGTTTGTCTTAGAAAGTGCTCTGGTGTCTTTGAAGTCTCTTCACTTTCAACAGACTCGGAACCACTCCCATTTTATTTAACAAAGTCCTGTGGCACCCTTATTGACTACAACAATGGTGACTTTACAAAACATCCCCTGTGTACTAAATCACGTGTAATGTGTCATATGAAAGTAAAGCCTGGAAGTATACAGTGAAAAATAATCAACATCTGGTGGAATCTGGTGGCCAGTACATTCAGTATAACTAAATGATAGAATAATCACAACTGCTTTATAGTATTATCAGTATTTGTAAATATATATTTGTGTAGGAAGAGCTTGGTAGTCGTTACAACACAGGAGACCTTTGAAACATCTGATATTGGTTTGCTCTTTAGGGAGTGGAGTCATGGAGTGCGTATTTCATTGAAATATGCATTATGTGGACATTTTAAATAAATCCTATGGGAATTATTAGACGCAGCTGGTTGTAAAGGTGAGGAACCACAGTCGAAGATTGAGTAGGCTAATGATGAAGCGTTTTGGTCAAGCTTTTGGTCATGTTTGAAGCTCACAGAGGGAGCATTGACCATCATCTTCATGGTCTTCATCTTTCTCAATGATCCAGTGTTATATTGTTCTTGTCTTGTGTGTTATATGTGAACCCCAGGATGACTGTCTGACTAGTGTTTATTGGCTCATGGCGATCCTTTAATAAACAGATAAAGAACAAGCGATACAGGGGCTGACCCCAGTGCACTGTGGACATCAGACTTGTGTGTTTTCATATCATTATATCATCATCTGTGTGTGTCTTCTCATTTTCCTGGACGCCCTGCCTAATTGCGTAAAACATTGTGTAAACAACATACTCATTGATTACCCTCATGATTTACAAGCCTGGCATCTTAAAACATTTTTATGGTGGAGTCCACTTTCATTAGGTTCACAAGGCCCAAACCCTTACTATAGGTACATCCATGGCCGAACACCAAGCCAAGCACAGGATAGTCAGCATGCCTTGCTCCCCGAGGATAGACATCCATCTGAACTAATCTGCACATTTGCTCATTCGTATCGGCAACTAAAATGAAAAGGAGGGCTTTTGGATTAAATCGGCCAGCGTGTTATTGTGTGGTTTTAGATGATTGCGCAGGATGTGCATTAAGATGTGCAAGCTTTTTGCTCTGCTAGTGACATAAGTCTTGTACTCTACTAGTCTATTAGTGTTGTGACATGGGCAGATTTTTGGGTTGGGCTGGTAGGATTTGATTTTATATATACAATACAAGTTATACATACCATGTGTCCCTCCCAATGACAAAATGAAATGTACTAATATGTCTCATCATCATTAGTGAAATGTAGAACGCAGAAGCGCAACGGGACACGTGTCCTCAAGGTGAAGCTTCTTCTTTTTTGTTTCACCCAACCCAAAATGTGCTGCTTTGGCAACAAAAAGCCCAGGAAGAAGCCCGATTAAGGAGTGCTGTTGGATTGCGTAACCTTCCTGGATTCTATGGAGTCTCAGTAGTGGCAGATCGGCGCTGTTAAGAGCAGGTGTGACCGAGTAGGAAGTCGTCTCTTAGATCCTGCCAGGCGCCCGCGATCGGCGCCAAGGTTTTCGCCTCGTCCAAAGCTAAGCCCCAGAACGAGCCAGGATCCTGGGGAACAGCTCTTTCACTGCTCCTTGTATAGTACAGGTCTTATTCATTTTTAGCTGTGTGTGTGTGTGTGTGTGTGTGGGGGGGGGCTTTTATCTAGAGTGTGGCTCTGGTATGATTTCACGGCTGCAGACATAAGCTACTTTATCCATTTCCACTGCCACAGTGGTGACACATATTTCAAATGATCTGTCAGTTGTGCTGGTCACATTATAGCAAAAGTAGGAAATATTTGTGTTGAGAATGAGAATAATTGGATGATATGCCCCCATAAGCCACCAGCGGCCCTTTTTGGCCCAGGTGTGTCATCGTACCGTGAGTCGAGATGACAGCCTCAGTGATTGGTGCAGGCCGGCCCAGCTGGGGCAACACAACACATATATTACCACAGCAGCCGTTTCCACCACCGCCGCCACCACCACTACCTGTCCTGTCTTCCAGCCACAGCTGCAGAGCACGGCACGCACAGACCGGCATAATATATTACATTTCCAATTCTAAGCGCGCTCTCTCTGTCCAAACCGGGCAGAGAAGATTAATGTGTTTATAACACAGCACCCCCAGAAGATTAAAAAAAGGGGTCAGGGTTATTATTAAAGAATATGAGCAGATCTTTTTTTAATATATTGTCATCCGCCTGCCCAGGCTCAGGTGAATGGTGGCTGTCACCTTGAGGCATGACTTTTGTTTATTGGCTTCTTAGGTGTAGGTGAAGGGTCTTGTTAGCAAGCTAAAGATTAACTTCCTCATTGAAGTGGTCAGTTAATGGCCATTACAGATCATGGGTCTGGAAGTATTACCGCCGGTCTGAGAGGGTCAGATGGTCAGGGGGTGGTGAGGTCAGAGCATTTAGGTGTGTCAACAGTTAAAAAAAAAAAAAAAGCTGAGGTCACATACTGAAGGGGTTAATATTTTCCAGTAATATCAACATTTTTGTTTTAGAGAATGAAACCTGGCTCTCCCGGGAATAGCCTTTTTATGGTGTCAAAATTACAAACACCCCCAGCGAAACATTTTTCTATGGAAATGCGTTGATTAATATTCAATGCACTGAATTGTAATGCCGGTGTAGTGCCTTCATTACAATTCAGTGCACTTCATATTAAACCCTTGTGTAGATATTGTAGCATGTTAGACTATGCAATGTGTGACTATAACGTAGAACCAGACTATGAACTATCAGAGCAGATTTAAAAGTGTAGCTTAATCATTTGTTTATTGCACAATGGGAGCAGCTATTGAAATAGGATTTATCAGGGCAATCAGATCAGGTTGTTGCATATGCTATATTGAAAACACAGCAAATGATTCATTGGAAATCTTTTTTCATTTTAGTCATAACAATAGTCAACTAAACAGCCATCGGTAAGCTATCAATGTCTCAACATTTCACTTGTAGAGGCCACTTTTACCTCTTTAACGCTATCACAAATTTGACACTGCACATTGGTTGTATTGATTTTTTCAAAACGTTGCCAACCTCTTGTGTCATGTGCCAAACAGAGGAGTTTGCCATGCTGCTTGTGGTAAACTGGAAGTTGTGAAGGAAATATTTGCAGAGCAAATCAAATGATCGTATTAAAACAAATGACTCATTGCAGCATAGTGGAGTATTGGGCAGTAATTAGCTCGCTATAGAATATACTATATAGTTCTAGATATAGAGCTAGGCAGTTGTTAGCTCTATATAGCACATACTCTATATAGTTCTAGATAGAGCTAGGCAGTAGTTAGCTCTATATAGCACATACTCTATATAGTTCTAGATAGAGCTAGGCAGTAGTTAGCTCTATATACAATATACTCGATATAGTTCTAGGTAGAGCTAGGTGTTGCCCCCTTGACTTGGTGGTAGCCAAGAGGGTGAGTTATAAATCCCTGTTTGAGAACACAAGAGACACGAAGCAAAACTTATTTTAGTCTCGATCGCAGGATTTATTCTGCGGTGCCGTGTCCCTGTGGTATTAATGATCCCCCCTCTAGTGGCTTGGTGAGTCATTAAAGCGAAAGCTGACGTTGTAAAATTAAATTATTTAGTCAAAAACAAAAAAAAAATAAAGGGGTGTCTACTTTTATCTAATTAAACCTTCTTTTACTGATACATCACATATTTATATTTTTAACCCATTACACACTCCCCTGCTTTTTTTTAATGTCTCCAGACATTAGTCTGTCTTTTAGAGGTGTAGGTGTTTTGCTCTCTCAATATGCATGTGAGTATATGTGGTATGGATAAGGGTTCAGATATGTGGGATATGGGAATGAGAATGGTAACATGTTTAAAGGGGCTGGGACGGGTTGGCTTGGCATTAACATATTCACGCCTGCATTCCACTGTTGGTATGATGGTTGTCCCAGTGTCCCGTAGGTGAACATCTCTTTAGGCCTTGCCCTCCGCTGGGATCTCCTGAATCCATCTGCCTGAGCCTGATTGTCCTCTCCCTCGATTAGTTTTTCCACCTCTTCCAGGATTTCATTTTGAGGGTCTCCTTCATCTTGATCAATTTCAGCTTCTGGTCCGACAGGGATGAATTCATCGGCTGAAGCTTGTGCGGTGTTCTGCGGGGAGGTACTCTTCCATAGGCAGTTCATTTACTGGCATGAGTAAGTTTCTGTGGAGCACACGCAGGTTTTTTGAACCTTTTTCAGATTGAACCTTGTAAACTGGTCCATCTCCAACTCTCTCCACAACTCTGTGAACTACTTGCTCCCAGTAGGCACGCAACTTCCCTGGACCACCTCTCTCCGACAGGTTTCTCACCAGCACGCGGTCTCCTGTCATACTGTTTCTTGCCTTTAGATGAGGATTTCTCACTGTTGTTGGCAGCTATTTCATATGCAGAGCGCATTCTTTCTCCCCATTTCTGTGCATACGACTGTCTGTCAGATGTCTCAGACTCTCTTTTAGGTGGGAACAGTAGGTCGACAGGTAACCGTGGACTTCGGCCATACAGGAGGAAATGTGGTGAGAAGCCAGTTGCCTCATGTCTCGTGCAATTATAGGCATGCACAATGTGGGACAGATGGTCTTTCCACTGTGACTTTTTTTCCTCTTCTAGAGTTCGAAGCATCTGTAGAAGTGTGCGGTTCAGCCTTTCCACGGGGTTGCCTTGAGGGTGGTAAGGTGTGGTCCGGGAATGGGCGATGCCAGACAGTTGTTGTAATCTACTGAACATGCTGTTTTCAAACTCTCTTCCCTGGTCATGGTGAAGCTTCTCAGGGTATCCGAAGCGAGGAATGAAGTCCTGAAATATCTTATCAGCTGCTGTCTTACCAGATTTGTTCCTCATTGGATATGCCTGAGCGAAGCGGGTAAGGTGGTCAATTACAACCAAGATGTATTCATAGCCCTGGCTCTGCTCCAGGTGGAGGTAGTCGATGCAGAGTAGTTCGAATGGAGCACTGGTGGTAATGTGTCCCATCGGAGCTCTCTGTGGCACATTCGGGCGTTTCTGTTTGATACAAGTACATCTTTTGGTTACATAGTCCTCAATGTCATCCTGCATGTACGGCCAATAAAACCTCTCGTGGGCGAGATGGGTGACTTTATCTGCACCTACATGGCCCATGTCATTGTGCAGGGTCTTCAGCACTTTCAGTTTCAGTTTCTCAGGGAGGACCAGTTGTCTGTGTTGCTCAGTCCTTCGATACAGAATCCCATTCTCCACTCTCAGCTTATTCCATTCACCGAGTAGTCTTTTTGTTTCTCTCTCCATGTTTCTTTTGTCTCTTTCATTTGGAGTCCAGTTTCTGAGTTTCAATGAAATGATCTCTTTGATGGCTGGGTCCTCCTGTTGAGCATTCAAGACATTTTCTGGGGTAAAGCTGGCAACTTCGTTCAATGGTACGTCATTTTCAGTTACATTGTGGAGCTGCAATGCCGCTATCCAAGGGACATCATTTATATGTGCTGCCTTGCTTCCGTGCCACACTGCAGACACAACGTCAGGCGACATGAACTCAGTATGCTCACACATTCCTTGCTGGAGACTAAGGAGGTACCTGGACAGAGTGTCGGCATCTGCATTCATCTTACCAGGCCTGTATTGTATATCAAAGTGAAAATCAGCCAGTTCACCGACCCACCTATGCCCAACAGCATTGAGTCTGGCTGTGCTAAGGACATATGTTAATGGATTATTGTCCGTATAGACAGTAAAGGTCGGGGCGTAATATAAGTAGTCACGGAATTTGTCACAGATCGCCCATTTGAGCGCCAAGAACTCGAGTTTTCCGGAGTGGAGATGGTAATTCCTCTCAGCAGGAGTAAGAGTTCTTGAGCCGTATCCAATGACACGAAGCTTGTTGTCTTGCCGTTGATACAATACAGCACCAAGACCCTCATTCGATGCATCTGTGTGCAACACGAATGGGAGGTCGAAATTTGGGTACGCCAGAATGGGAGGGTGAGTCAACATGTCCACCAAATTTTCAAGTACACTCTGGTGTTCTGATCTCCAGGTGATGGGCGTTTTTGATGAGACTTGTCCTCTGTCTCCGTTCTTTGCTCTCCCTTTGTCTCTTTTCAGCTGGGGCTTGGTGTTATTGCTATCTGTTTCAGCAGGTTTCTGGAGGAGCTCAAACAAGGGCCTCGCAAGCCGAGAGAAATCTTGTATAAAGGAGTGATAATACCCAAGGAACCCCATCAGCGAGTGAACATCTCCAACTGTGCGAGGTGTCTTTTCTTTCAAGGCTAAAACAGCTTCCAAGTCCTGTGGATCAAGCTTGACTCCTTCTCCAGACACCAGACGGCCAAGGTAGCGAACTTCCCTCTTAAATAACTCGCACTTCGCTGGTCGGAGTTTGATGCCGTTGGTTCTCATGCAGCAGAGCACTTGTCTGAGATGATTCAGGTGGTCTTCAAATGTAACTGAATAACAGAGCACATCGTCAAGGTAAGGTACGCAGCATTCATCTCTGATGTCTTCTAGAACACCCTCCATACATCGCTGAAATGCTGCGGGTGCGTTTGTCAGTCCAAATGGAATCCTTATCCATTCATACAACCCCCACGGTGTACTGAAGGCTGTCAGGTGTCTGCTCTCTTCGCTCACGAACCCTTGGTGGTATGCACTGCCTTGATCTAGAATGGAGAACCATGTATTGCCCCCCAAACTGTCCAGCAGGTCTTGGATTCGTGGCAGTGGATGGCGATCAGGGAAGTCTTCTGTTTGAGACCTCTGAAATCCACGCAAAGACGCAGGCTCTGATCCTTTTTGCGGACACACACCACCGGTGAGGAGTAGGATGAGACAGATTTGCGGATCCATCCTCGGTCGAGGAGGTTCTGTACATACTCTTCAACCTCCTTGTATAAAGGCTTTGGTATTGAGTTATAGGCTTTCTGGACAGGGGTGTTATCCACAACATTAATCTTAAGATTTAAATTGGGTATAAGACCTATATCTCCCTCTCCTCTTGCAAAAACATCAGACTCCTCGTGTAACATTTGGCGTACAGCCTCCTGCTGCAGCTCGTCAAGGTGATCCAAATTGACCTGAGGGTGCCATTTTTCCTTTGAGTGTGACTGTGTCGAGCTATCAGCATCATAGTCGCTTCTTCAAACACAGTTCCAACTCTGTCGAATCTTCTCCTGGCACCTCTTCCTCGACCACATCCTCGATGGCAGCAGCAAGCTTGTGAAGAGCATCTGTGTCGGCGAAGCTGGTCAGCTTGATGAGCTTCCGCTGAATCTCTCTGCGCAGATCTTTTAGAGCAGACATCTCTGGGTCTCTGAAGTCTGTCGTCTCACTCGTTGATCCAGGACATGTGATCAGGTTCAGTTGTAGCGATTAGCTCCCCTTAGCATTAGAAGCTAATCCCGGACGAGCCCCCAAAATGTTGCCCCCTTGACTTGGTGGTAGCCAAGAGGGTGAGTTATAAATCCCTGTTTGAGAACACAAGAGACACGAAGCAAAACTTATTTTAGTCTCGATCGCAGGATTTATTCTGCACCAGGACATCTATCTCTTCAAAACATCCTGAAGTCCAATTCACACAAATAACATTCAACCAACACATGACGACTGACACAAACCCTTGACTTCGGAGATATATAACTCCACTGTATGGCAACATGAAATCAAACAATCAACATCTGTGCCACTCTCCACTTCAAAGTAAGTATACACAACAATCAGCACAAACACATCGAAAATAAGTAAATCCATAAACACATATCACCCACTCACTTCCAGTATAAACCAACCGTAAGTGGCTAAACCGTGCCGAGGTGAAACTCATGGCTTAATGAACCCAATGTTAGCATAAAGCTTGTAAGAACCCACTAGCTCCGCTAGCTTAACAGCATTAGCATGTAGCGTCATGGTCACGATCACACAAACATTCACAAAACAACCCATTACTCTTATTCTGACTGAAACTATTACACTCATGACCTAACTAACATGTTTACTCTTCAAAGTATGCTGTGTGTGTGCATTTTGGAGGAATATTAAACCTGTTTGAAAACACAAGAGACACAAAGCAAAACTTATTTTAGTCTTGATCGCAGGATTTATTCTGCGGTGCCGTGTCCCTGTGGTATTAATGATCCCCCCTCTAGTGGCTTGGTGAGTCATTAAAGCGAAAGCTGACATTGTAAAATTAAATTAATTAGTCAAAAACAAAAAAAAATAAAGGGGTGTCTACTTTTATCTAATTAAACCTTCTTTTACTGATACATCACATATTTATATTTTAAACCGTTTACACACATGGAAAACTACATTTTTCAACCCATTACACAGGCAGTAGTTAGCTTTATATAGCACATACTCTATATAGTCCTAGATAGAGCTAGGCAGTAGTTAGCTCTATATACAATATAGGCCTACTCTATATAGTTCTAGGTAGAGCTAGGCAGTAGTTAGCTTTATATAGCACATACTCTATATAGTTCTAGATAGAGCTAGGCAGTAGTTAGCTCTATATACAATATACTCTATATAGTTCTAGATAGAGCTAGGCAGTAGTTAGCTTTATATAGCACATACTCTATATAGTTCTAGATAGAGCTAGGCAGTAGTTAGCTTTATATAGCACATACTCTATATAGTTCTAGATAGAGCTAGGCAGTAGTTAGCTCTATATAGCACATACTCTATATAGTTCTAGATAGAGCTAGGCAGTAGTTAGCTCTATATAGCACATACTCTATATAGTAGTACTACTACTACTACTACTACTACTACTACTACTACTACTACTACTACTACTATATAGTAGTAGAAGTAACGACCGCAGCAGTGTCATTTTGAACATTTTGTGTATTGTCGCACTACAACACATTCTGGTTAGGTTTTGCTCGGCCTACTACCTTACACTACACTATTACACTACATTACTGAATGATGTCGATAAAAGTTTTTTAAAATATAGTGTTCATGTATTTTCTTTTCACCGGCTGTTTAAGTATTCCCTCTGATGGAAATAGTACTGTCGTCGTCAGAAGCTTTTTCTAAGGCAAAGAAAAGGAAGAGCGAGGGCTTTATGTAAATGAGCTCAACACTTTGGTGTAAAAATTCAGCTCAAATACTGTGCAGCCCTGTGTGGACACCTCACGGTTTTCAGAGATAAGAGGGGATTGAAACTCATTCAAAGCTCTCTCTCGCTCTCTCTCGCTCTCTCTCTCTCTCCCTTCATGTCCTGTAGCCGAGCGCCACAGAGAGACACATGGAAGCAGAAGATTAAGTTGAAGGGAAAGAGGAGGGAGTAGAAGCAAAGTAGGGGGATGAAAGAGGCAGAGAGAGAGGGGTTGACAGAAAGAGAGAGAGAGGGTGATATGGTGAGAGAGAGAGAGAGAGAGAGAGAGAGAGAGAGAGAGAGAGAGAGAGGAAAAGGGGGAATGAGAGAGTGAGTGGGGGGGGCGCAGGCATTCCTCATATTGCCACATCTTTCTGTTCTTGTGCAGAAAATAGACGCTTTGAATAATTCACAGCTTGCCGGAGGTGAATAATGAATACTTGATAGTGATTAACTGACGAATGTTAATGAGCCAGAGAGAGAGCAATGGAGATAGGGAGAGGGATGGAGGGAAGGGCAGAGAGAGAGAGAGAGAGAGAGAGAGAGAGAGAGAGGGAGAGGGAGAGGGAGAGAGAGATGGAGAGAAGGGCAGAGAGAGAGAGAGAGAGAGAGAGAGAGAGAAAGAGAGGGATTCCCCCGCAGTGTAATCTTTCACCTCCACCCACTCAAAAGCTGCTCATACACACACAGACACACACACACATTCAGTACTGTATCCAGGATCCAGAGAGTTCAGGGAGTGATTAGTGTATACATACAGTATATCTTTATATTTACATTTATCACATAACATATATTGTTACTGTTTCTCTTCTTAGTTATTTATGTATTTGTATGTATCATCTTTTTTTTTTGTAATGTCTTTATGTCTATGATTGCATTTAGAAAGACCGCCCAACTGCGTCTTTGTTTTTTTTTAAAACTTTTGTTATGTCATGTATCTTTCTCTTAATATGATGTGCAATAAATACAAAACAAAAACAAAACATTTGAACAGAACAGCAAACGATATAACCCAGGGCGCCAGTTATAGCGTCATCATTCACCACCGGGCTAACTTTAACCTGATTGGTTTTATTTCCGTCCCCGGCCCGCATGTGGATGACATAACGTAAGGGACATCCTGTGTGTGAGATGGCGTTGGGGGGTGAATGAAGTGGAAAAGAGGTTCCTGTCGCCGGAGGAGAGCTCCGGTGAATAATGTATCACTGCATCCTCACGCAGAGCTGGGCCACCACCACACTGGGGTTTCCTCTGCACGGAGGCAAGATGAACCAGACTCTCTCTCTCCCTCTCTCTCTCTCTCTCTCTCTCTCTCTCTCTCTCTCTCTCTCTCTCTCTCTCCTCTCTCTCTCTCTCTCTCTCTCTCTCTCTGATACTCTGATTCTCTCTCTCCCTCTCTCTCTCTCTCTTTCTCTCTCTCTCTTTCTCTCTCTCTCTCTCTCTTTCTCTCTGATACTCTGATTTTCTCTCTCTCTCTCTCTCTCTCTCTCTCTCTCTCTCTCTATATATATATATATATATATATATATATATATATATATATACAGTATATATATATATATACTGTATATCACCCATGGACTCTCTCCCTCTCTATCTGATACTCTCTCTCCCTCCCTCCCTCCATCTCATTTTCTCACTCTCTCGCCGACCTTCTTTGGTGTCAGTGTGTGTGCGCCTTACACGCTTGTGTGTCAGTCATGATCGCAAAAAGCACTCATTCATTCACGTGGGAGGGCTCTCCCGCTCTCTTTCTCTGGCGGGCGCACGGCCGGCTGGGCAGGCTTTCTCTCCTAAGTGGCCATGTGCCCGGAGATTACGTTTGTGTAGCATGTAACTTTGAGTTATTGGCGTTTCAAAAAAGGACCACTCTTCATCTGCCACCACCCCCCCCCCCCACCACAGTACATACATGGTCTAAATATACATCTCACATGTGTGTGAAGAACTACCCACACACACACCTTCCTCCAGGCCAGACAGCAGCACACACTCTACAGTTTATGCACACACACACACACACACACACACACACACACACACACACACACACACACACACACACACACACACACACACACACACACACACACACACACACAAAGCAGGCGTAGTAGGGGTTAACCCCGGCACATTCATTCAAGCTAAAGAAGCCCCCCCCCCCCCCCCCCCCCCCCACACACACACACACACACACAGAAGCAGGCACACACACACAAAGCAGAGGTAGTAGGGGTTAACCCCGGCACATTCATTCAAGTTAAGGAAGCCCCACACACACGCACACACACACACACACACACACACACACACACACACACACACACACACACACACACACACACACACACACACACACACACACACACACACACACACACACAAAGCAGGGATGGTAGGGGCTAACCTCCACAGTCATTCAGGATGCCCCCCCCCCATGAACACACTGCTGAAAGGGTGTGTTCAGTGTGTGATGTAGCAGCCTATATACCCTATAGAGAGGACTGAGCCTTTAGGCCTACACAAACACATACGTATCCGCATGCCGTTGTATATGACAAACGGGAGACGCTACGCCTGGCGAAACATTAAACGGTGACGTTGAGCTTTGAGGGTTTTTTTTGAAGGCAGGGCTGAGTTGACCAGGCGTGAGAGAGACAAAGAGGATGAAATGAGCTGTTCTGTCACTTTACATGATGTGGAGGCGTGGGCCTGGTCAGCGTCTGTCTATTGCACCACCACATGGTATGCAGCAGGTAATACCATGTGGTGGTGGTGCATTTATGTCGCCATGAACGCAATTAGGTAGACAGCAAGTGCGCTGAGCTGCCGCCGCCTTTCCCTTTTTCGGGTGGACTGGCATGGCCCCGCGCATGCGCAGCCTGGGTGTTGGTAATGTGTGCAGTGTGAGCAGGCCCCCCCCCCCCCCCCCGGGGGGCCCCTCAGCTGAATATACATAAGTCGACGTTTTTAATAGCTTGTCACAGACTTCACGCTGTTATCGAGCCGCAAAAAAAACACATTAAAACCCACGCAATAAAATCATTAAAAAAACAAATGATTTTAATATGATTTATGTGGTGTGTGTGTGTGTGTGGTGGTGGGGGGGGGGGGGGGGTGTGAACCCTTGTTCCCAGCGGGTTGCAGCGGGTATAATGATCGGAAGCAGGCTGGTTCCATTTGCACCTTTTCCGCTGGTGTGTTTTTTCTGCTCTTTGCGCTTTGTGTTATAATATTTTTTTATTTGCACAAAAAAAAAAAAAACCTAGACGTCCTTCAAAGCGTTTCGGACGGAGTGAGTCACGCCACGTTTACACCCTTTAGCTTGTGTGTGTTTTTTTTGTGGCTCCTCGCGACATTTCGTGACGTTTTGCGCGGCGGTTACCACGGTTACCGCGGGAACAGCATGGGGGCGTGGGGGTCGGTGTTGGTGTTTGCCGCTTCCGTTTCCGGGATTGGCCGCCGGTTTGGACGGGAGTCCCTGCGAGCGGAGACGCGGGCCCAGCGGGGGGGACGTCTGCGGCTCCGCACGCCTGCGCCGCGGTGGACGTTGGGGAAAGCACGTAAATCACACGCACGCACGAAAAGCTGACACGCACACGGGAAGACGGCATGGCACGCATTCATTCAATGCGAAGAAATGGCACATGCGCGCACACACACACACACACACACACACACCAGACACACACACACACACACACGCACTCACACAGACACACACACACACATTCCTCCTTTTGCTTTCAATTAAGGGAGACGTAAGTCAGGAGATATGAGGGGCCACAGGATGCAGATGTCAGATGGAGGGGTGACCCCGCAGCCGTCCATTGCCGGGGATCGGGGGCGGGGCCTGCGCTGCGCCGCTGCGCTTCGATGAGAGGACATATCAGTCCAAGCAGAGGATCTTCTTTGTAATTAAGACGCTGAGGATGAAGAGACCCCCCGGACCGGGATTTCTACAAGAGAGTCCACAGTTCTCCTTTCTCAGAATGCGGCGCTTCTGTTCTAGGTATAAGACGCCAACCAGCGCCATATCTTGTGTGCGGCATCAGAACGAGAATGATTATAGCAACTTGACGTGAAACACACCACGGGTATTCGAAAAGCACTGTGTCGGCGTCCCCGAGAAAAGCTGCCTAACCCCGTACCAGCTCGTCGTTAATGAGACGTATAGCTACGTGAATTCTACTCTAATATTCTCGACAGCAGCACAGGTGTCTGTGCCGGCCCTCTGGCCCCGTCCCGTCCTTTCGAGCGCTAATAGCGGAGCTTATCAGCGTCCATGGTCACACATACACAGACACACAATCATACTTCCGGGCACCCCCCAAACCGGTAGGGAAATGGGCGCCTTAATATGCATCACCCCACCCGGTTAGGATGACACATTGTCCTGTTCCCGGTAGGCAGCAGCAGCAGCCACCGCTTAGCGATGTCTGGCAGGCTCCCCTCCATTCACTATTCACGGTGCCAAGCGGGAGCTCGGTCCTGTCTCCCCGTCACACGTGTGTGTCGCTATGCGCCGGTGACGTTCTCCTTTTATGCACTATTGTCCCGGGCCACTGGCAGACAAGGTGAATCCACGGGGGAATAGCCGCGCCCTGGTCAGACGTCGGCACTTCCCTGAGAAATGTTGTGCGTGTGTGTGTGCGTGCGTGTGCGTGTGCAAGTAGACATTTTCGAAATGGGTAAGTTAATCTGAGAGAGCACCAAATCATCATAGGTGTGTGGCATTTTTATCTGACAACTTGGCAGTATTAGGGCGTACGAACCCACAAAATACACACTGTCTGTACTTTGATGACAGAATGTTTAGTCATATCATTTAAAGAATGTGTGTGTGTGCATGTGCGTGTGTGTGTGCGTGCGTGTGTGTGTGTGTGAGAAAATAAGGCATGAATGCGATGTGGGAACTGACGATGAATCTGACTTTTCTCTTTCAGCTCAAGCTTTGCCGACAACATTCAGCATTCGATTTGAAACACAAAAAAGACAGAAATAACTGATTATTTTCTCACATAACATATGTATTAATCTTGAAAGCGACAAAATACACTGTGCAGTATGAAATCCCACATGCTCAATTGTAGTTCTTTCTTTCTTTCTTTTTTGTTAAAGGGCAAAAACAGACATTGAGCAGATATCAAGCAGATCTGTAGCCTTTTTTCTCGCTCTTTACCGCAATACGAGGAACAGGGATCCAAAATGTCTGCACACAACAAATGTGTTACTACTACCTTGACCTGCTAATGTTAAACCTGCACTATGTAACTTTTGTACTGCAGCTATTTACTCCGTAAAAAGAAATGCACCCTGTCAATCCATCCACAGAATTGTCCTCTCTATATCGATCGTTTTATTCTGGTCCACTTTGCCTATAATCTGACGCGCCTGATGGTTTGTTACACAGAACCGTCTGGGAAGTCGTCCTCGGAAACTGATTGGAAAAGGGCGGGCACTTTCAAAAAAATACTTGGCAGGTGATTGGATGAACCGCCTGTCTATCATTGTCTATCACAGGATAACTTCAACCAATCAGATCAACAATTGATTGACACCATTGAGACATCGCCCCTCACTCTTGCTCCTATGGAACCCATGAAACCTTTACTCCTATCACGACTGCTCAGATCGTGTTTTTTGAAACTCGTAGGCGGAAATTCGACCAAAACTGGTTTATTTTCCCTTTAATAAGGTACGTAAAACACATTCCAGTGTTATCTGGCTGGCAGACATGCTCACAGAATTGAGTTGCCTTGGTTTCCATAGTAAATAACGTGAACATTGAGTGTTGTCTATAACTTAAGCCACTAGAGGCTGCTAATGGGTAAATATACATAGTGCAGATTTAAAGGCAGCATCCTGCACTTCCCCAGCTGTTTTGCAGCATTGTTGTTAATTAAACAGTACAACGGCCCTCGGCTCCCGCAACTTAATTAACTGATAATATCTACATTCTCCAATTACAATGCACTTGGTGCAGGAAGAGTCAGTGCTGGTCGTGGGGAATGTGCAGAGGTCAGAGGGCGCGTGCTCTGTGACATGGCGAATGAAGCATGGCTTCAGGCTGCTTTAAATAGTAGCAGTAGACCGCTATGGAAAAAAAAACAACTTCTCAGCAAATCGCAGTGCTTGGCTTTGCTGAGGCGAGTGAACATAACTGTTGTTAACCTTCGATGTTAGGTTAACCTTAGCCAATGAAAGAAATGCATGATGGTCTTTGTGCGGTGGACTTTGGCTACTGACTAACATGGAATGCGTTCCCAACATTTAATACTGCCTTTAAGGGGAACTGTCACGAGTACTGATTAATCCGCGTGTTGCGGAAAATAACTACAAAGTTGGACCATTGAAGTAATTTCTTCGAATCGGACCAATGGAGAACACAAATTTCGAACCAAACGATAGTTCAATTTGAGTGGGACGGTTCCCCTTTAATTGTGTATATATAGTGAGCTCTCACCTTGCTTTCAGATGGGATGTGCAAAAATAGGTTAATTAATGTTAGTGGAACATATTGTGGTACCTAAAGGTGTTAGTGCTTGAGCTTGTTCGCTAGACACATGGGCATGTCTTTGGTTTCAGCCTTGGAGGGTACAATGCAAGCGCAAGAATTGCACAAGCTGTACATTTTGGGGTTTCATTTCAGGGTTGGGTTTTTGTTTTGGGGTTAGCTTTTAGGGTTAGCGTTTTTGTCTTAAGGTTTGGGTTTAGGGTTTCCTTACAGGGTTAAGTTTTAGTGTTTCATTTTAATTTATAGAAATCTTCATAGACAAATAAATACAGACATCTAAAAGACGTTAAAATATAGACATCTTATACACGTCTAAATATAGACGTCTAATACTTTAGGGTTACGGGACCCGGCCCACGGCCCCAGGAGGACCTTGTATGGCAAGGGGTCCCACAGTCCCAGGAGGGGACCCCGTGGCCCCCAAGAGCAGGGACATATGGGTTCCTTACCATGTATTGTGGACATCTTCCACAATTAAAGGACAATTCCGGCGCAAAATGAGACCATATGATCAAAACACATGTCCACCGAGTTGGACCGTTCTCTGGGATCAGTTTTCATTCTAGTCCAATGGAACCAAAGTTCTCAAAAAACGCTAATTAGCTTATAACGCTAGCTGTGGGGGCAGATATTAATTTAAAATAAATCGCAATTCTATACCACTAACAAGGCTCAAAATTGCACCACACTTCCACGGTAGCATAATGAGGGTCCCTACATGTAAAACGAAGCATTGAGAACTTTGTATGTGTACAGACATTTTATTAAAAAGAAAGTTTAGAAAGCCAGTGCCTTCACGGAAACAAGCGGGCGCCATCTTTGGAAAACAGTCACGACCAGTCGAGCGACGAACGCCGTGCAACGTAATGAGCCGGAAGAGACGTACACATGAGATGTCAATGAATCAGAAGGTGTGCAATCTAGTAGAAGGTGTGCGAAGTGCGAACAGTGCGTGTGCATAGAGAAGAGAAGAAAATGGTTTGTGTTTGTGCTTTGTCCGGCTGCGTTCGTCGCTCGACTGGTCGTGACTGTTTTCCAAAGATGGCGCCCGCTTGTTTCCGTGAAGGCACTGGCTTTCTAAACTTTCTTTTTAATAAAATGTCTGTACACTTACAAAGTTCTCAATGCTTCGTTTTACGTGTAGGGACCCTCATTATGCTACCGTGGAAGTGTGGTGCGATTTTGAGCCTTGTTAGTGGTATAGAATTGCGATTTATTTTAAATTAATATCTGCCCCCACAGCTAGCGTTATAAGCTAATTGGCGGTTTTCGAGAACTTTGGTTCCATTCGACTAGAATGAAAACTGATCCCAGAGAATGGTCGAATTCGGTGGTTGTATTATGTGGATGTGTTATGATCATATGGTTTCATTTTGCGCCGGAATTGTCCTTTAAGATGTGTAAATATTGTAAATAAACACAAAGAGCAAATCCAAAGAACTTGACTCATTTATCTCTCTCCTGTTGAAAAGGGAGAACATGTTGGCATTACAGTACGTTTACATGACACTCATGTAATTCATGACATTCATCGTACTCGATGAATCACAATTAATGGTATTTCTGTCAGAAATCACTCATGTCATAGATTTAACCATTTATTGCATGAAATGGTAGTACAATTTAGTTTGGCGGTATGGTTCCACTCTTTTAGGGTGCTCCCCGATGTAGGATTTAATGCATGACGTACAGATGTCAGATACAGCATAACAACATTTGACAACAGGGAGCACTACACAATCCCCCCCATGGGGTACATCAGATATCTCAACCCATTGTGTAGGATACATACAATACAGAGCAGAACCAAAGCAGGTAGAGGCTATGGTGGTGGTGGTGGGTGAAATCCAGCTCAGCACTTAACTTCGCAGAGTGTGTGTGTGAGGTGGAAGGTCTTAAATTGACCGCCTATCGTATACATGTGTTTGATTGGACCGCGTTAGCTGTCAGCTGATACGCGGCGCCGTGAGCTTGATTGGACCGCATTAGCTGTCGGCTGATACGCGGTGCATAGTGTCCTGCCAGAACTAGCTACGCCCATTTTGTCTGAGGGGGGTTGGTTCAGTGGACAGGTGCTGACATCGCGCTCCAGACTTCAGGGTGGTTCACGGTAAAGTCACAGTGATTTCGACACCCCAGCCCAGAGGGAGGACATAATGTTATAATAAACAGATTGAAACAGGAGGAGAACTGCCAGGAAAACATTATACGTTAATATTTAATTTCAATGAATTAGATCATCCGCACTTGGAGCAATGTAGACCTCATGGGCAGCCTTTATCAGCTATGGTTACAGTAAGAAAAATAAATCGCAATTGATTAAGGGAATTCATTAAATGAATAATAAACAATCCTGATGACAAAGGTTACGGACTATTCTAGGACAACTTGTTCTCAGAGAATACATTTAGGACACCATGATGTTGGTGGTGGTGGTGGTGGTGGCCACTTGCAGATGTTTCACCCTGGTTTGTTTTGTTGTGGGTGGTGTTATGGGAAGGGTCAGGAAGGGACCCTCTCCATCATTGCCTCCAGGTCCAGGACCTTCCCGGACATCCAAACCAAAACCGTACCCCTAAGCCCCCCCCCCCCCCCCCCCCCCCCCTACACCCCTCCTGTGCTGACCACATCCCAGTGTACATCCACCTCGTCACGACCTATACATTTATACAGCTGCGATCACCCATCCCCCCCCCCCCCCCCCTTCTCTGATTTCCTCTGTCGACACGTTTTCCCATGTCAGAAGAGGGACATGGGGAGGGGGTCAATGATCATATAATCTATGACACATTGTCCAGAAGGAACAAACAAACAACACATAAAATCGTTTATGTATAATGTTTATGTATAGAAGTGCTATCTCCATGCTACATGCCATCCTCTTGTCTCCTATACACACAAAGAGGGATGGGTCCTGCTGTGGACAACACGCATATATACATCATGTATGATTTCCTTGTATTGTCCCGGGCTGCATGGGTTAGAGATAAGTGTGACCGCTGAAGACGCTGAAGATTCTGTTGTCGGGCAGACAATGCAGATGCAGCCTTGGATTTAATCAGGCTCCAGCTAAAACAGCAAGAGGGGTCAGAGGTCGGCAAGTCGGACTCCACACCTCATTTGTCACTCTGTTCATGGCTTTAAAGTGTATGCCACACGTGTATATTGTGATTTAAATATTGAGTGGTTAAAAATCACTCGTCGCTAATGCATATTTCTGTGGGTTTGCGGTGGTACTTCAGTTGTGGAATCACATTTTTTTTAAATTGGGTTTCCACTTAGAAAGTGAGTCCACTTAGTTCCCCTTATTTGACTAAAAACTGTTAAATTATAATAAATGTAGCTGTTGCTCACCTCTTTTTCCCATAGACCATCGAAGTCTTGATGTTGATTTTATAATGATCCCATCAACCTGCATCAATTAGGCAAATCAGTTAGGCAAATACATTAAGTGCCTTTCGAATTTGTTTTAAACATTTAGTTTGAACAGACTATCAAAATAGGGACTAACAGGAACACTTTGACCATCAAGTCCTGACGAACAGGAAAAGTGTTGCAATCCCGGTGTTGAGTTAGCTTAAAATACTTGGTTTGAATATGAATGGTCTAATTAGTTTCTATGGCATCTTGTACATGCAGTCAGGAAATTAATCACATTTTTTAAAATATAAATAAATACCAATTCTATTACAACAATCTGGAACAGGGCTGGGTAAGAAATCTCCATCTTCTTCTTAAGAAAAACATAATTTGAATGTTTCAGTTTTGGGTATTTCAAATGGTTAGAATAGGTTTTCGCATTTCATTTAATACAGACCTTGACAACTTCCTTCAATAATTAAACAGCTGCATTGCTGTGTGTGTGTGTGTGTTTTAACATTCAGCATGCCTGGAGGGGTTGATTTGTGCTTATGATGTGATCATAAAGAATCCCACCAATCAGACGCAGTGTAAACTGACAGATGACCTCATCAGCGTCGGAGCAAAGAGAGACCGTGACCGAGGTGTATAACTCAAATGAATGACGACCTCTGACCTTGACCCTGTCCTAACCCCCTCAAATGGGCCCTCTGGGTATTTCATAAATAAACATGTCCTCATGTTCTGGCGAAGAACCAAATATTATTCCATTCATCAGAATAATGCAGAGCAGGAAGTGTGGATGGTAAATATTAATAATTTAGTGGATGTTGTTTTGAGAGCCACTGCGCTGGGACGGTATACAGCACCCGCAGAGCCCAAACATGAATTCAGTCCCATACCAAACACCAACACTCAGATAAAACATCGGAACAAATATGATTGACATCCTGTTTAAACAGAGACACAGCTTCCCTTATCAACTTCAGATCGACAAACTGAGAAAATAACAGATTTTCTAATGTTTTCCATGTTTCCGTTTGACCCGGCACCTAATTATGATGATGTGGAAGAAAAGGATTCTGTAATTGAGGCTATGTTTACACCATGATTTGTATAATTTCATTTTTAGTGAAACAATTTCTGTTCAAACATATTGCCTGTGTGAGAGCTTACAAGAGCTTTTTGCAATCCTTTCATCTTATAATAAATTAAAACTGCTAAAACTCTGTGCTTAAAATTCCACTGTGTGGAATCTGTTTACATTCGTTTCCCAGTCCATCCATCCTAATTTGTGAAGTTTCAAGAGTCAAGAGTGCATCAGGCCCCTTCGTCTCCTAGGATATGCAGGGGCCTCCTTCAGAAAAGAAAGCTTTATAACCTGACTGTGACATGATAGAAATGACCAATCTCCATCCATCTGTTCCGCCTTTTTTTGTGTTGTAAACTGTGGAAGATGGAAGAGTTGACCCCCAGTGTGTTGGGTAAGAACGACTTCCCAGGGCTGACCGGGAAAAACCCACTGGTAACATCAGGTCAGGCCGCAGGTTACCTCCAGCCTGTGGAGAGAGGGCCATCCCAGACAAAGTGTCTTGGAGTCCCGCCGTATGGGGCTGTTGTTTTGAGCCGTTTCTTTTGTATGGTCATGGTTTCACATCACTCCCAGAGAGTCCCACGACACAAACTCTATTAGCGGCCCCCGTTAAGTAACTGATGTTGACAAAAGTTGTCATCTGCCCAAAGTTATTCGGGTCAACACGGGGGGGGGGGGGGGGGACT
>JAOPHQ010005153.1:187500-192481 GCA_030340625.1 Merluccius polli
GGGTAGATGTTGTTCAAGATAGATGTTTATTGGGAGTTTCAGGCTGGTGGTATACGCCGAGCTGATGGTACAACAGTCATGACTGGCTCCTCCTCGAGTGTGTGTGTTGATGGCTGGTTTATCCTGGGTGCCATGATTGCTCTGCACCACAGGTGTGCAGCCCCACCCAGACCCAGAGTCCAATCAGTCTGACTCAGACCAGGTGAGGCTGTAAACCAGCCATCAACAGCACACACTCCACATACACCCCCACAAGGATATAAGCAATTTGTGATATAATTTGCCTGTTTGATTATTATGCCTGACCAGCATACTGATCAGTATGTGAATGAATAGAGAAACAGAAGCAAAACATGTTAGGTGCACTGACAGAATCTGATAAAAGACAGAAATGTGTGTGGTATTGCAGATACCGTTCTGAGAGAGAGGATAATAAGAGAGCAACATTTAATCCTAGGGGAAGCCATAGCACTGTGTAGGGACACAGAGACCGTGAAATCACCGACAAAAGAGCTGATCAGTGACGGTAGCTGCAACGTGGACGCAATGAGAAAAGATGCACACAAATTCTTCCCAAAAAGCCCCATTTTGAAGAGAGGCGCAGGACTCACGAACAAAAACAGAATGGGCAATCAAAAGTCATGTAGTTGATGTGGTACACAACATCCACAAGAAGTGTCCAGCATATGGGAAAACATGCAATAACTGCAATAAAGACAACCATTATGCTCGTATATGCATCGCACTCAATGACAGACACGGAGATGCGATATGCTCAAATAGAAAGAGTTATTCAGCATCACATAGTGTGAGAGATTTCATCAGTGTCAACTGCAGGGCTGAACTATCAGTGTTGAGATGATGATGAGAGACAGATGAGACATCATCTACAAAGGAAGTAAAATAGTCATCCCAATGAGCGTGAGAAAGAGATGCTAAAAAGGATCCTCGAAGGACATCTGGGAATTGAAGAGTGTAAGAAAAGATGATGTTCTGAGGTGAGGTGATGTTCTGGGTGAGGATAAATCAACATGTGACAAACGAAGTGTCAAACTGCACAATATTCTGAAATATCAAGCAAGCCACCCTAAAGCCACACCTAGCACCAGACAGAATATACCAGAAAGTAGGCACTGACCTATTCGCATGTCAAGGGAAATACTATTTTGTAGACAATTACTCCTTGTATCCAGAAGTCTGCAGACTCCACACCACCGCAGACTCCAGTGATAACAAGTATTAAAGCCATATTCGCCAGACATGGCATGGCAAGTTTTCACAGACAATGGCCCACAATTTGCCAACGCAAGATTCCCAAACTTTGCCAAGGTGGGATTTTGTCCATCGAACCCACACTTTGCACAGTCCAATGGAGGGAAAATTAGCCCAGACAGTAAAGAGAATTATGTACAAGGCAAAAGACAGTGGAACTGACTTCTACCAGAGCCAGCTCAACTCCTTATGGGACATCTGCTAAGATCAAACCTACCCATCCTGGAGAGCCTCCTGAAAACAAAAGAGGGGGAGAAAGTAACGATGTTCAAAGAAAAGCAAGGTTCTACTATGACAGAGGAACACGAAACCTACCTGAACTACACACTGGTGGCCAAGTAATGTTCAAAGACGGAAGAAACACATGGACTCAGAAGGGGACTGTTCTCAGCCAAGTCCAGTCAAGATCATACACCATTCAGACAGACGAGGGGGCTGTACTGCGAAGAAATATTTGAGATCTTCTCATGGGATCAGCCAAAGCAGGTCAAGGAACTGATACTGTTAAACAATATGATCACACAGCTGAAAACCCATCATCTGAGGCAACAGCACAGATACAAGGACAATCTGTCAGAAGATCCTGAAGAAGAATGTATTTATTTGTATACTTTAAACTCAAAGTATATACTACTGTGTTGTGTCCTCTCTGGAAGCAACTGAGGTGTTGAGAGTAGCATTAAATAGCCTTTGTGTATGTATTGGTCAAACCACAGATCCTCCACAGACTATTACTAATTCCTGCACGTTAATATGGTTTCACCTTCATTCTGTTCTCACCCCCCTCCCTGCCAGACCTCTGTCACTAACTCCCCACTGTTCCTGAGGAGTTGATCAGGAATGAATAGAGGTGTTGGGCTCAGCATTAATTAACCTCCCTTTCATGTATCAGTCAATCAACAAATCCTCCACAGACCAACTAACTGTGAGCTAATCTCACCCAAGTAACACATCCCACTTGCTGTTCAACCTAGACAGGGAGTGACCAGTTAGTGATTGGTTTGTTCAAATTACAGTAGCCCAATAGGAAATACGGCGGGTGCATTTTGTGTTGTATAGCCTAGAGAAGGTGTGTTTACAGGTAACGATGGGACGGCCTCCGATAGCCCCGCCCTTGCCATGTGTTTTGATGTACGTCAGATGTATGTCAGAAATCAAAGCTGTGCTTGATATTAGCACTGGCTATTGTTTTCTTTTCTTTTTTTTTTACTACAGTGACCTATGACCATTATGTGAAAGCAAACTCCACAGTGGCCCAGACACATAAAACAAAGGGGGGGGGGGGTTAAAATGCACAGGGACTTTAGAACATGATTTACTCAGCTCTAATCTTTTGTGGGATCAAAAGACTTTGGCACACATAATTTCTGGTCTTTCACCATGGCGCTAACTAGCTCAAACGTGCCAAGGCATTGTCCAGCCATCAGTCAGGGTGCTGAGGGCCATTCAGGTCTGAGTCACAGAGAAAGAAACCACGCAGGGTTGCTGATGAGTGAGGAAACATTTTACTAAACCTAATGTTGACCTCTAGCTAACCCAATGAACCCAGAGTTAATGTGATTAAAGATGGAATAACATCTTAGTGACACAGTGCCTGGATATTTTAACAGATGGATGTGTATCAAAATATAATATATATGACATACTACATAATAATACGTATCATAATACAAACTTTAGAAAGTACATCAGATTTTGTACAGTCTACATTGTGTCGACTATAAAGTGTATCTCTGACGCACAACATGCTAGGGTAGAATTAGTATGAATCTACCCTAGCATTCTCCTATAGTTAAAGACTGAGTTTAAAATACCAGCACGTCCTTCTAAACCGACAAGCAGCAAAGGTACCATGACATGGCAGTTTTTTTGTCTGGACCACAGACAAGGATTGTCTTTAAGTGACATTAAGCATGGAAGCGGGGGGAGTGTCTTTCTTCTCCATATGTGATGAGCCGTAAAGATGGTGGAGGGGACCTGAGTCAACCTGTGGCTTCCTCTGGTTTCTCACATGCATAATGATGCTCTTTGTCCCACGAAACGGTGGTGTGTGTGTTGGGGGGGGGGGGGGGGGGGGGGTCCTTGTGTGTGTGAACTCACCTGGGGGGGATTGCGGCCACATACTGAGCATCCGTTTCCTTTGTGAATGTCACCTACTTCTAGAAGTGACGGATATACATTAAGGAGCCGGGCCGGCGCGTCGGGGGAACAGACAGGAGATCTTTTATTCGGCCGCTTTCTATTATTTCTCTCTCTCTCTCTCTTTCTTCTCTGCTATCTCCTTCCCTGGCTTGGAGAGGCCTGCTGTCTCCCCTGCTGCTCTGTCACAATAAGCCTTTTGATTCATTAAGGATGAGGAGAGAGGAGAGAGACAGAGAGAGAGAGAGGGGGGAGAGAGAGAGAGGGAGAGGGATAGAGAGAGAGAGAGGAATGAGAGGCTGTGGTACAGAGCCATTGGCTTCTTTGAAAGACACCTGCAGCCTGTCTGGAAAAGGCCAGAGAGAGAGAGAGAGAGAGAGAGAGAGAGAGAGAGAGAGAGAGAGAGAGAGAGAGAGAGAGAGAGAGAGAGAGAGAGAGAGAGAGAGAGAGAGAGAGAGAGAGAGAGAGAGAGAGAGAGAGAGAGAGAGAGAGAGAGAGAGAGAGAGAGAGAGAGAGAGAGAGAGAGAGAGAGAGAGAGAGAGAGAGAGAGAGAGAGAGAGAGAGAGAGAGAGAGAGAGAATATATTTTAGACGATGTTATTTCTAACATCTGTTTTTAGAAAGCAAGGCAGAACTGAGAATTCAGAAGTGTGTGTGTGTGTGTGTGTGTGTGTGTGTGTGTGTGTGTGTGTGTGTGCGCGTGTAGTGAACTCTGTTAACAAGATAAAGGATGAGTCAATTGTAAAAAAGGATGAAAGGGGTCTCAGCCTTTCCTGACAGAACAACTGAGAACTGTGAAACTGAGATATCTGTCTGTATCTCTACCTGTGTGTGTGTGTGTGTGTGTGTGTGTGTGTGTGTGTGTGTGTGTGTGTGTCTGTCTGTCTGTCTGTCTAGCTGTCTGTCTCCTTGTCTGTCTGTCTCTCTGTCTACCTGCCTGTGTATGCGTGTGTGTGCCTTGTGTGTGTGTGTGTCTGTCTATCTGTCTCTCTGTTTACCTGCCTGTGTGTGTGTGTGTGTGTGTGTGTGTGTGTGCGTGCGTGTGTTTGTGTGTGTCTAGCTGTCTGTCTCTATGTCTGTCTCCTTGTCTATCTGTCTCTCTGTTTACCTGCCTGTGTGTGTGTGTGTGTGTGTGTGTGTGTGTGTGTGTGTGTGTGTGTGTGTGTGTGTGTGTGTGTGTGTGTGTGTGTGTGTGTCTGCCTGTGTGTATATCTGGCTTTCTGAGTAGAACGTATAAACTGTGGAAGACTGAATATATTTTAGACAATGTTATTTCTAACATCTGTTTTTAGAAAGCAAGGCAGAACTGAGAATTCAGAAATTGTTGTTCTGCTTATTTTGTCTGCTTTAGTTATCGTAAATGAGAGTCTGTTATTAAAAAGGCATATCAGTCGTTTATTATTCATTTTGAACACATTCTCCATATTGTTTTGGATAATATCAAGCATAACAACCAAGCAAACATAACAATGCCATCATTTGTTAACACCTTGAGTAAACGTTTTGTTTTTTAATTGGTCATAAACAACGTCGATTCTTCATTCACTTCCTTGTTCGATATATATATAAAA